>WMED01013466.1:0-14403 GCA_019650415.1 Pipa parva | reverse complement strand
TACGATTTACACAACGTGCCAACTTTTCTGATTTTGGGGTTTGTAGTACCCATAACTTGTTACATTTCTACACTCAAGAATGGCATATAGACCCCTATGAACAATATTGGCTCAACCATGACAAAAGAGTTCCATAGCCTTACTTCTCTTACAGTAAGAACCCCCTTCTGTATTGATGCAGAAACCTTCTTTTCTATGGAAATAGAAGATGTTCCCTTGTTATATTTACAGTCCTTGGTATAAAGAGATCATAGGAGAGTTCTCTGTGTTGACCCTTGATATATTTTTATATGGTTATAACATCACCCCTAAATCTTTTTTTTTTTTTCTAAACTATATAAACTATATTTTGATCATTTCTTTTTGTACATTAATTTGCCTAGTCTATTACCTTAGTTGCCTACCTTTGAACCAAGCTCATCTGCTTATTCTTGTACACTGGAGCCAAAATCTCTACACAATATTTTATGTCTAGAGATGAGTGATTTGTAAAGTAGAAGAACTTTGTTCTTGTCATGTGCATTTATGTCCAGTTTCATGCACCCTATATTCCTGTTTGCTTTAACAGAAGCTACTTTATACTGGTTGCTACAGTTTATTGTCAAATAAAATACTAAATCCTTTCTCATTTCAGTGTTTTCCAAATTAAATAATAATCTTTACACATATTTTCTTCTTCCCACGTTCAAAACCTTACATTTATAACTGTTAAACCTTATTTACTATGTCTCTGCCCAATCCTCCAACTTTTCCATATACATTTGTTATATAATTATGTCTGTCTTTTTGTTAATTACGAAGTCATCTGCAAAAAATGAAATCTTTCTATACAGTCCTTCAGCAAGGTCAGTAAAAAATATATTCATTAGAATAGGGCTCAACACTGACTCCTCTAGTAAGCCACTAGTAACAGTGACCCAATTTGAATATGTACCATTAATAATCCCCCTCTGTTTTCCACCATTGAGCCAGTTACTAACCCACTTCCACATATTTTCCTCCAGTTCAAACATTTTTAATTTATAAGGCACAGTATCAAATACTTTGGAAAAATCAAGGCATATAAAACATCCAATAACTCACCAAGGTCTAGTCTAGAACTGACCACCTAATAGAAGCCGATTAGATTAGTTCAGGATCAGTCCCTAATAATGCTTATATAATGTTCTAAATTTGTTTCCATTGAATTACTTCAGGATAGAATTTTTTAGAAGGCCTTCAAAATTTTACTCACAATATAAGTTAGACTTACAAGTTTATAGTTTTTTGGATCACTTCGTGACCCCTAGTTTAACACTAGCACCATATTTGCTATGTGTCAGTCCTGTGGAACAGTCCCTGTCATTATAGAATCTTTAAATATTAAAAATAATGGTCTGTCTATGACAGTGCTTTATTCTCTTTGGGCCTTTGGGTGTATACTATTTGCTCCTGGTGATTTGTCTATATTAAGATGTGAAAAAAATTTAGTTTTGAAAAATTTTAGATAAGGGTCCCTTCTGATTTAATTGATATAAAGTAGTTGCATAGAGATAATTTTTCAACTAATTATACTAATGAAACATTTACTTTTCTACTTATTCTTAGACTGATCATCTAGCCAAGCGTGGAAAGGCTCTTCCACATCAAGAATCCATGGACATTGAAATAGTTGATGAAAATGCAACTAAAAGGTCAATCATTACTATAGAGGATTTCACCGAGATGGACCGTCTTGAAGATTTAGATACATGCATGGTGAGTAGTGTTATAATCACTTTAGCATTTTGTTTAATTGAGAGCAGATCTGTAGAATTTCAAACAAGCACTGTGTAGAACCTAAATTTTGCAAAAATACTTAATCTTTAGTTATGTTGTTTAAGTACAACAGTAGGTTTAATTAAAATAATATTATGTCCTAAGTCCTAACTTTCATGAGCAATGGAGTAGCTTATCTTATCACTGCTCAGAGTTCACCCAATGCTGAGCAGTGAAATCATCACTGTGCATGTCTGGAGTAGGCGTGAGGATGTTGATGCTGCTCTGCACCACCGATGCCGGTCAGGAGGGGGAGCCAGAGCGCAGCTTCATAGCTGTAGCAATCACTATGAAACTGCCTTTGTTCTTCAAGACAAACTACTGCATTCCCCTTGAAAGTCACACCCCTTCCTCTCTGAAACACTTAGTTCTATAAAGACCTGAGTGATCTGAATAAGAGAGGGGCATGTCTAGAACAGCAAAAGGATGCCTCATAACATAATGCTGAGTCAAACCTCACTGCTTTATGTATCATTGTATTTTTATCTGTGTGTTCTTGTCAGACCTATCAGTTTAATAAGGAATTACTTTTGTACCTGCTTTTAAGAATTTTTGAATAAAGTGGATTTTTTTTACTGCTGGTGTGCCGGAGAATTTTTGGAGATTTTGGATTACACATTTGGGTCCTACTTATACTCCTGAGGACCTGTATTTTCTCTGCTCGTTGACCAGAGGTTACTGGCTTTAAAGGGATTTGAGCGGCTTAATTGGTTTGTTTAATAAGGAATTAAGCCAAAGTTGAATTCTTCTTTAAAGTTAATATTTTTCTACTGATTTATTAAACATTTTGCATTGTTTCAAGGCAAAAACTCTGGTAAAAAATATCCAGTTAAGACACTTGAATCCTTTGTGTTTTGTGACCTTGTGCAAGTCAGTGCAGAGAAAACAATATTTCTTACTCAACCATTCAAGGAACAATAAGGTCTTATTCATAGGCGTGTGCACAGGGTGTGCCTGGTGTGCCCGGGCACACCCTATTGGCAGCACACAGGATGATACAACTTGTATAAAAATGCCAGTGTGAACCTAGCTTTAATATTTTTTCTTTAGGGGCACACTCTAATGAAATTGCCTGTGCACACCTTATACCCTAGAGGTGACATTCAAATAAATCACAAACCGCTCAAGTCAGCAATGTGTTGGAGATTTCCCCTTATTTATTTGGCAGTTCTATATGTATAAGGTACAGAGTTTGATTTAGCCTCTGGAAAAACTATATTTTTTGTACATGTAAAATAAATGCAGGAAATCCCTGTCCATGTTACTGGTCTGAGCTGCATGAATGGTATTCTCATGACTATAGCTGGAGCCTCTATACATCTAAACTCCCAGTGTATTATATGCAGGTGAGCTTAAACATTACTTTGTTTCCTCTAGAGTTGGAACAATTTAAAAACACAGGGTTTTTTTTAATGATTTTGTTTATTAGTTTATCTTTCCATAGCGCATTCAGTTATTTTAGTCTCCCTTTTAAAGGAATTAGTATTATTTATTCATGTGATCATTAATATGAGCTATGCCTTATCCATGGTCAGGGTTTCTGGCAGATAATGAGTTGGCAGTAATAGTATATTCATTTTATATAACAATAGGCTTTTTGTATGACTTTTTTCCCTTCTTTCCTTTTGAGAAAAAAAAATTATGTGTATTCCAAGTTTCTAGTTCAGCGGTTCTCAACCTGTGGGTAGCGAGGCCATCCCACTGGGGTCTAGAACCGCTCCAGCACCCGGAAGCGCTCGCAGGAACCCTTCTTATAAGGGTTCCTGCGGGGTGACGTCGGCCGAAAATGTCACCACGTGACGCGCGACGTGATGACGTTTCGGCCGAACGTTACCATGTGACGCGTGTACGAGATGACGTTCGGCCAAAACGTCATCACGCGCGGCGCGGTGACGTCAGCGCGTGATGGCATGGTGACATCAGCGGGGTTCGAGGTCTCATAAAGTTTGAGAACCACTGTTCTAGTTGATGCTGAGTATTTTAAATGTAACTATTTAAGTGTATCAGTTAATCATTTAATGTAATGTTCATATAAACCTTGTGGATATATATAATATATTATATATAATATATATATATATATATATATATTAGGGTAGAGAGGTCGTGTTAGTCCACAGATGCAAAAAAATGAGTATTGCAGTATTTGGTAATAACTTTTTATTGGACTAACAGTCTTTTTAAATAAACAAGCTCTCAGGAGGGTATCCTCCCTTCATCAGGTTCACGAATCATTATGAACCTGATGAAGGAAAGAGAATAAACTTCCCAAATACTACTATCTATCTATCTATCTGTATCTATCTATCTATCTGTATCTATCTATCTATCTAGTATTACAATACTTGGTAATACCTCTTTTAGAGTATTGCTTGTGACTTGACAAAGGGAGGACAGACCACTCGAAAGCTCATCTATTTAAAATGACTGTTAGTCCCAAAAAAAGGGTATCACCAAGTATCGCAATACTCATATTTTGCATCTATGGACTAACACGACTACTCTACCCTAACTTGCACTAAATAGAAAGCGGAGGCATCTGCTAGTTGGCCCATGAGAAAGAAGGGCCTAGATCTGCCCCCAGCTGCAGATAATAGGTTATTATTTGCACAATTATGGTTTTGGGGGGCAACGTTGGTTGCATGAGTTTAAAATAAAGGAACATTAGACTTAAGCTTATGTTTCTTTTAATGTTTTCAACATTTGTGAGTTAAGTTGGATATTATCTGCATTGAATGCTATTATTAAGTCTTTCATTTTTAAACATTGTTCTTTGGTTCAGGATAAATCATTTCAGGGTCACCTAACTTTGATGTAAAAAGTCAATGCTCAGGACACCAGCTTTCTCAGCAGGGAGTGGAGCTGAATATGTAACAAAAGCTGCAATGTACTTGTGAAATAATTTATGTAGATGAAATAATCAAGAAGGTGGCTTGGAAGGGAAAGATTAGGAGTTTATTGTAGGATAAATTAACAATTGTCATTTGTTAGGAGACTTTAATTCTTCTTTAATAAATACTATAATGCATGTTCTATAAGAATTTTAGCTTTCTTTACATAAACAAAATGTTATTATACTATATATAATCCTTTTTTTAGTTCTGATCACTCCCTATGGCTTAGATCACTGATATAATTTGCAGTCTATAAAGGAGTTGTCTTCTAGATTTCATGGTTTCTCAAATAATAGCATAGAGCCAGTGGCATGGCCTCAGGGTTTCTGAGCTTACTCAATTCATTAATCAGATCAGCAATTCCCCAGCCTCCTGTGTCATCGTGAACACAACCCAAATGGGAGCTGGGCGGTAAAGCACACAGTGTTCCTGATTGATATATTATTAAGCGTTTAGAATAGAGACATAGGCTGTTGCGTCTTATCTGTGATTTCACCTTGCTAACTAGCAGGGGTAGAAGTACATTTGTTTTTGTATGCTAGAACACCATAGAAAATTCTTGAATACATTAGTCACAAAAATGAAACAAGACATTTTACACAGTATAACAGTTGAACAAATCCAACCCACATATTGTAAATTTGCACAGGGTTTTTATATTTCTTGTCTGGACCTTGTAAGTGTCATGAAATCATGTCTTTCACCACTGGCAGAGATGACTAAAACCATTAATTTATAAAAGTGCATATCAATCTAAAACGTTACGTCCTGGTGTATTCAATTTCTAAAATAACATACAATGATCTTATACATTAAAAATTTGCATCAGATAGAAAAGGGTAGGCATGGAAAATGTCAGTAGATAAGGTCCTGAGAAGCCACTGCTGACGACCTAGAAGGAAGAAATGCAAACTGCAACATGAAAAGATAATAATTCTGGTGTGTAAAACAGCTAGGGCTACAGTGCCTGTATTTTACCAGTAAGTAGTATTTCTCTCTGGAACATATCAGAAAGATAGGTTCACTAGTTATAAAGGTTTTGTGTACCTTTGTTAATTGCAGACATGACAAAGGGGTTTCCCCTAAAAAATTTGTGTGAATTGTTTTTTCATAAGCAATAAATGGAGTAATTCCAGCTTTATACAGATGAGCGACTGTGGCTTGATTTTTTGATGTTCTACAATAGGCTTGAGCTGGGGGTCTGCACAGTTTGCTCCTGTGAAAAAAACTGACAGAGGTTCCTGGGAATGGACATATTTGTGAACACTGTGAAACTTCCCCATGGTTGACTATAAGTGGGATATTTATAAAAGTAGAAAAGCTTAACCAAAAATACTTCTATTCCCATTGGGAATAACATTGCAGTTAATTATATACAGTACTTGTAAGAATGTTATCTTTGAAGATAAATTAATGAATTGTATTAAGTTGTGTCCATTCTTGTCTTTACTGATAGCAGCCATGTTATTAAACAGACCTCACCTAGTCCCTCTTATGTCTATGGTGCCTATCCATAAAGCACATATAGGAAGTGTGCCCTAAGGCAGAATTTTAAAGGTAAATAGTTAAGTATCTTATTTTTGCCTTCCCCATCAAGAATAGGAAAGGCAGGACCATCTAAAAAAATAAAAATATTAACATTCAGGTTAAGTAAGAGCAAACAATACTTATTTCCTAATTTTCTTCTTTAAGATCAATATGCATATTGCACATTATTGTGTTGACTTTAACAGATGGACCATTCAGTCAGTAGCGGAGCTATCATTGCAGTGTATCTTTAGAATATTAGGTCAGAGGCAGTAGCTGGGGTTCAAAGCCTGTGCCTTTAAACATTTTCTAAGCATACAGTACAGTAGAAGTCAATAGTGAATCATGGTTATATAAACATCAGCTACAGATATGTAGGCAGTGAACTTTTTAATGATCATTGTAGTTAATGTTAAATGTAACTGTAGAAAAGAAAGTAATAAAAGTTAATAGAAAAACTCCTCATTTCTGATGCATTTAAAGGACCAAATGGCAAAACAGCAACAATGGAAAAATATCTTATTTGGATTGAGATGTGTTATTTCTGATTAGTACACATTATATCCCCTCTACTCATTCTTATTGGTTTAACTTTAGGTAATACATATTCATAAGTAAGGTCACAAACTCCAAGTGAAAATAGAGGAACCTTTAAAAAACATAACTTTAGAAATCATAAAGAATTATTGAAATAATTAATATAAAACCAAATCTTTGGAAGTTCAGATGACACATAGTTTATTTAAAATTACATATGGGGCACATCTTTTGCTGTTTTACTGTCTCAGAATATGAAAAAGTATTAACCTGGCACACTTGCTTTAATCAGTCTGGCACTTCATCTCCAACGTGTTTACTTTTTGACTTTAGACTAGTGGCTGATGTATCTGATTTATTGCATGATAAATGATCTTCTTTTAATATTAGGAAACTTAAGTTTTTTCTTTGATTCATGTAACTTGCTTCAAGAAATCAAATTATTTGCTGCAATAAGTTTAAACCTATTTTAGTATCTTGCTAGCTTATTGGTTGATGTTCTGGTATATTCAGGTGCGGTGGCTTACTAGGGGTCTATTATATACGAGTACAAAGGATGTGTAAGGATCAGTGTGTGTGTGCATCCTTGATCAGGTCTATATGGTATTGTCAGCCTCAGATCTATTTGTCTTTATTGTTCCAATGTGTTATAATTAAAGAGTGATGCTGAATGTCAGGCACGTATTCACTGTTTGCTAGACTCTGGCAGTATTATTTTTATAAAAAGCTAATGGCATAAGCAGTAGGGGCCTTTTTTCCTTTTACTTATTGTGTCCTTGCTTTTTAAAATCTTTATTTCACTTTTCTGGCCTTTCTCTGATCTTTATTAATGTGTGTTGCTTTTTTTTTTCTTTTCTTTTTATTCACATCCTATCTCTTTCTTTTTGCTGCTTGGAGACTCTCTGCTGTAGAAGTGTAAGTACTCTCATTTTCTGTTTTTTTTTCTGACCTCTTTCTTTATATTTTGGTGCTTCATTTCCCTCTCTGCTGCATGCTAGTTTCTGGATTGTTCACCAAGGGAATTTTCTGCTTTTGCTGAAAGGCCACTTATTATTGTGTTAATGTAGAACTTTAGGGTTATGATGATGTTGAAACACTTCAGAAAGAAATTTTAAAGTTTTATTTGAAGAACTTTTTATGTGATACACATTGGTATGTCATGTTTTAAGTGTAGCTCATACCTAAAAACATTTTGTGTGACATCAGTTCAGTAGGCCTCCATTTTACTGACCTTTTCTAAATCAGAGACCATAAGTATAGTTTGCCATAAGTGATTACATTGAAAATGATTTCATCCAACTGGTGGTCTTCATTTACAGAATTGGCTTTAAACTCGTTGTTGCTTAGTTTGTAATACCCACACAAGTACATAAGCTTAGGCTTTTCTGTTTTGGCTGTTGTTCAGTCATGTATTTATATATGGTTATATAAAGTTCTGCAACAGAAAAAAAACAGAGAGCATGTATCATAGGCTTAGGATTTCTCTGAAGATCCACCACCCATGATTTAGGATTTCACATGTTCTGAAGGCCAAACGGTTTGATATATTAGGATGCTTTAATAAAAAGTTATGGCTTCTTGGTTGGAAAACCACACAGTTGCATTAGTAGGAGTTCAAGGAGAGGTAAATTGCTCTGTCAGAGTGAACAGCCTTGAACCAGAAGGCAGTATGATTACCATTACTGAGAAGCTGGGATAGCCATACTGAAAGTGATTGGCAACCAGTTTTGTTTTTGATTGACTAAACAGGCCTTTAAATGTAGTCCTTAAGCTTTCTTGTATTTATTCCGTCAATATGTTCTTTAAGCATTGAATATGTATGCCTACTGCTGTAGAATAAATTCATAATTATCCAAATGTAATTGGACTGACTTATTTATTTAGCACTGCAGAATTCCAACACAATGAATTAAGATAACTCTAATTAAGAGTAAATTTATATGTGGTTCCATGGAAAAAGTGCTGTTAACGCATCAGTAAATTTTGATGCATTTTACAAAAGTGACAAACTCGGCTATAAAGTATTTGACAAAATCAGGCATTCTAAATCTGTTTAAAAGTACAGTTCAACAAACTACCTGTAATCTCTAATATTGCATGGCCTAACATTACATTACATGGTTTTTTTCCAGTCATATTGATACACCATTGATTTCCTCTTTTTTTAAAAAAAAAAAATCCTTTGTCCTTTTGCCCAACTTGCAAATGGAGTCACCATCAGAAGTACAGTGGGATCTCTGGTGCTAGTGCTAGTGCGTTATGTGCCTGTAACACTAAATAGTGCCTTATGTGCCTGTAACACTAAATAGTGCCTTTTAGCTGACCCTAAAGCTCTTTATATATGTTCCCTGCTCATAGTGACCAGGTCCTCATTATCTTCAATGAAACCTAAGAAATATTTTCAATATCTTTTCTAATTTGCAAATCATTTTTATCTCATTACCAATTTGGAATACAAGACGATACCTTTTGTTTTATTTAAAAAGATGGTACTCTTAGCCATAAAAAATTTGCATGAAAAGTTTCTATCTTTATTAAATGCAATTTGTCTGACATTTAAAGCACATTATTGTAGCCTGTTATTGATTATGAATACACTGAAGTTTACTGACATCTTATTCTCCTAACTTAACCTTGTTACTTACATGTCTGAGTGAAGTTTAATATAAACGCATTACTAGCTAAAGACAAGCAAGTATTCAGCCATATTCCTAGATTCTTTAGACACTGGGCAAATATGTTTATGCGTATGTCTGGATTTTATGTCAGTTTTTTTTACTGTGGTCAAAAAACAAAGACCTTCTTTAATAAATACTATAGGTAAAATAAGATTTATTTTACTAGAGAATAACATATGATGATATGTTTATGTGCATTTATAGGAGAGTGAATTAAAAGCAAGCCCCTATTCACCCTGTGCTAGCATTGTATAAGATAGTGATTAAAGTCTATTTCAGGAGTAGCTTAGCAGGAGAGTATATAGAGTATGCAAAATGTCTGTATTGTAAGTGGTGAGGAGATGCTCTTCATGAGTCGGGTAAAAACATTCAGTTGTTTAAAGTCTTCTTTTGGTTGGTATGAATTGATCTTCCATATGATTATTAGGAAGTGACACTAAACAAATCCTTTTTTTTTTTTTTTTTTACTGGTTAATTCATTTTTTCAAAATCTATAAAATACAGTAAATAAGAAACTTGGATTGATTTAGTAAAAAAAATTATTTGCAGCGCATTATTCTAGATATCACATATAGTGAAGGTTATTTTTTAATTCACTAAACTAACGGGAAGAATTAAGTATTATCTAACTAATCTTAAACCATTATACCAATGTAATATTGGCAATTTTTGCACATTATCATTCAAGAAATTTAGCACATCTAAAACTTGGTGCATATGCAGTAAAACAATGGCTGAATTGTTAATATTTTAGCGCTATATAAAAGGGTAGAATTCAAAGATTGCACAAATTGATTGCTCCAAATATAATGCAATATTTTTCACTATTTCAGTATAGCATACACAATACAGGAGCTATTTAAGATTTCTTTTGCACTAATACAGTTTATTGCTGTCTCCTGACTGGGGCCCTACAAATTGAAAACCTACACAAAAAGATACAGCCATATGGAGGCTGAAAATCGTTGCCCGGAATTACAGATTACCGTTTCCTGTTAGGTTTTTAACAGGTGCTCCTATCTGAATTGCACTTTTATCTCAATTTAGGCAAGGCTGCAATAAACATTGTCAGGGGACTACAATAAATTGTTTTAGAGCAAACCTAAATCCAAGATAGCTACAGTATTACATATAAAACGCAAGACTCTTACAGCCTAATACACCATTGTGCTCACTTTGCACATGGTGAGAGCCGGGACTGGAATCCCTTTAATGTGCTCGCCGATGTCCGCATGCAGGACATCAGCGCGCGCATAATACCATTTGCGGAGTGAGCCGAAAGCTTCGCAGCTCACTTTGCACAATGGTGAATTAGGCTGTTAAACCTGCTGAATAAGGCAGCTCCCAAGTGTTTCTTTTTGATGTAAAATAAAGGAATGGAGCAGCATACAGGTAAGCCACACACCATCAGTTTTAGAGTAACCTGACAAAGCATAGGATGGTCTGATGCATTTGTTACCCCTAAAGGCAACACCAAAGTCGCCTAGTGGCAGTCTGTACAGCCAGTATAAAATAAGAGAAATTAGAAAGCTGAAGAGCTTCTTGTTGGAATTTCAGACATACTAATTGGACACAGCCAGCATCCAGATGAATGTCACAGTGTTAGTCTGAAATGTAGGTGCTACAAATGTGCAAAGCCATATTAAACCATTGTTCCACTTATTATGATACATTTGGAAGCATATATACAAAGTTTTGATCCCAAACATTATTGCGAACCAAGAGCACAGACAATTTTGAAACACATTTCACGTACGGTATACCATTTACACTTTCATCCTCCAGAATAGACCATTGATATATTCATTAATTATGTAGCTATCAGCCTCTTTTGTTCATTTAGCTAAATATTTAATTGTGCAGAAACTATATGTTATTGGTTTTACCATTTTACTAGCTTTTTCCACTAACATCAGTGGTCCCTTTTATTTTACTGAAATAAGAAATGTGCAGAAACAAAAAGGAGGACATGGGTAAAATATAAGAAATGAAAAAGTACTATGATGGAGTGAAAAAAAGGAAAGTTTGATAAATATTTTACATGACATTGGATTATAGATACAAACATTAAAAAACTGCATTTTTGTATTATGAATTCAGAACAAGAAGAAAAATTATTAAAAAAAAAAAAAACTTGGGATAAATAACAACATTTGTTTAATGTGTTATTGGTATTCTCTGTTAAGCTGCATATGTATCAGATAGCATAGCAGTGCATTATGGTCTTAGCATAGCAGTGCATTATGGTCTTAGCATAGCAGTGCATTATGGTCAGCGAGGGGAGAATTTATAAAGGTCATTCTGACCTATTTGCTGGAATATGATCCTTTTTGCTGTGTTGTTATCGTTTTTTTCCTTTTTGCTGCATTTTCAGTTTCCTTCAATTTATGTAGTGCTGAATAAAATTTATCAATATAAAAAAAAAATCGATATTGATAAATATCAATGAGTTAATAGCGTTACACTTTACATGACTTTCAGTGGAGCTCCTTTTCCATCGATATCACTGATCTTTTCGATGGGGACTTAGAACAAAATGTTCTAAACCATCTACATAGAGAATGATAAGTTTTCACCATCCTGAACAAGGCCAACACTTTTTAAGGATAAAAAAAGAGGTCAGAAGGAGCTTAATAAATATCGATATCTGTGATATTTATTTTTTTTTATCTTAGTTAAAGGTGTCTTGATACACAAAGAGAAAACTTTTTTTCAACTTTTTCAAATTTTTATAAATATCCCCCCCCCAAGTATCCCATTGGTTTTAACTTGTATACCAATATCTAAGTTGACAGATATAATATGTTTGTTCTGACATCAGTATATCAGAACAAAAAGCAGGTTTTTCTTAACAACAATCATTTAGATCTTTGATGCAAGCAGTAATCGTGTTAAAAACTGATATATTGTCCAATATGCATTGTACCTGTTTAAGGGCACATGAAACAGTATCATACAGTTACAAAGCTTATCACTAATGTACACTTCTCATTGTAGCAAAACAATATTTTTTCACAAAGTGATCAGAACATTGCTTAAAAATATACTATTCAATGAAAGTCTATATAAGATCGCTAAATTATTAAGAGACATTGATGTGGGTGGTTTTTTTTTGTTTGTTTTATTTTGTCAATTATCAGTTTTGTTTCAGTGATTTCAGTGTAGCTTTCATGTATGTGTGCTTCTTTGTTTATAAAGGTAGTCCTTTTTGATGACCTTTAATTTTAATATCTTAATCCAGATGACACCCAAGTCGAAGAGAAAGAGCATTCACAGCAGAATGCTTCGCCCGGTTTCTCGAGCTTTTGGTATGTATATTGTTAATGTTCTTCTCAGATAAGTCAGGAGCAAACTTGCCTTGATGTGACTTGTTTTTAAAAGCATAAAATATATTTCCATTCTCTTTGCCTGTTCAGACAAGATAAAATAATTTCACACTCATATCTTTTTTATTTATTTATTTATTTATTTTTTTCCAATAACCATCTGGGCATAAATATATAAACAGTGAATTCCTTGGATCTTTTATCACATAGATTTTACAATATTCTCATCAAAGCAAACTGATCTCTATGTGTAAATGAGATTGGCTTTGTATCCTTGTGAATTGAGATTAAAATTTAATGAAGGGCTACCACACTAGATTCCTGGGTTAGGTAAATTCTACCTTTCACTTTTATTTTTTTTTGTTACTGCTTACAAATAAAGACAGCAAGGTCAGCATTCAAATAAATGGGGCACAGCATTCCTGCATTTTGTAGCAAATTTGATGCCAGCTTTAGATACTGTTTAATTGTCTGTTATTGCCATAGACTGCAAATATGCGTCAAAGTCCACATAAGGTTGTGCCCAATGCATGCCATAATGCTTCTCAATTTTGTATCAAAATAAACATGTTAGTAAGGATAGTTTTTCATGCATTCCCTGTGACCACAGTGAGGACTACAGTCAAGCAAATATTGCATGTTGGGCTGGATATTTTGGGGTCTGCATGACCCAGGATGTGTTTGCCTTCTGTCTGTATAAAGAAGCATTAAGCTTTGATTACTTTCTCATAGAAACCTGATATTCTTTTTTTATTGATTATATTTTAGAGATGGAGTTTGATTTGGACAAAGCACTAGAAGATGTCCCAATACACATTGAGGATCCTCCTTATCCATCAATTAGGCCAGACAAACGTACATCCAGTGTAATGGCAGAACTACCATCTGAAGAAGGCAAAAAATTAGAACACTTTACTAAACTACGACCCAAAAGGATGAAAAAGCAACAGCCCAGCAAAGCCAATGTAAGATCAAATTCTTCTCAATACTGTAATTTCCTAGTGCTTTCTGTTAGTCCAATGTTTGTTGAAATGCATGAACAGTAGAGTTATGCACCGTGTTAGACATAGATTTAAGCAAAGACAAGAAAGTATAGGTGATACCTTTTATTGGCTAATGGAATAGATGGTAAATGCAAGCTTTTGAGGCTCCTAAGGCCTCTTCATTAGGCAATAATAATAATATAATAATAATAATATAATATGACAATTTTATACAGAACTGGTACACCATAGCAAAATGTTATCAGTTTGACATCTTGACATCAAAAAAATCACAGACTGGAATAAAGCAATAAATTCCAATCAATCCAACAACAAAGCAAAAAGACTAGTGCTATATAGTGAGATGTTATCAGTGAAACAACATTGCAAAACTACAAAGTCACAAACTGGTACAGATGTTATCTGTGACGCCCATTTGGAGTGTTGAACAGTTGTAAAAATGTGAATTACAGCAATGTAATTAAACAATACATCAAATTGCAGTACAAGACAAACTGTGGGAGAGGGTTAATTGAGCCATTAGTCCATAGGTATGAAGTGTGGGGCCATTAGAGACAGAGACTTTGGGTAGAGAAGTTATCCTTCAGTACTAATATTCTCAGGTCCTCTATGCTGTGGTTGTAACTACAAAAATGAGCTG
>WMED01013464.1:0-14404 GCA_019650415.1 Pipa parva | reverse complement strand
GATTTCAGGTTTATAAATAACCACAATGTCCCTTTGTCTCTAAGTTATATCACAATAAGTGACTTATCCACGTTTCACCTCTTGATTTTTCTCAGAAACAACATGAACAGCTGTGGGAAGTTGTTCCTTTATGAAAATTGGCAGGAAGGTTGTACTTAGGTTTAAAGCAATAACTCCATCCATTTATCATGTCAATGGACATTAACTGCAATAAATGCAAGGTGAAAAAAGAATGCAACTGAATTGCATTACGTAATATTATTCTGGATTAGAAGGGACTTCCCCTTTAATTACACCTAAAACCTCCCTAATAATCTCACCTCACCTTAAAAAAGCAGAGCCAATTGCTTCATAACACTTAGCCCTAAACTTCCATTTGAGCCACTGTGTTGCCAGGCAACCCACGGGCATTTCTGCTAATTTGGGATTCTCTAAGATGACTGAGCCGTTATCAGAAAAGGAGGCAAGTGATTAGTGGAGCCACACTGTTAATATTTTGGTGGGGGTCAGGCACTCTCTTTATTGGAGTGCTTGCATTTTAGTGCAACTTCATTTTAAGATTTGGTATGATTACTATAGAGCACCTTGCTTCAGTTCATAGAGATTTATTTGTGGGGAATGGAAGACAGGTGCACTTTAAATGTGCAAAATAAAAGGTAAATAGGGCTGGATAATGCACAGCGCATAAGCTTCAGTCATTTGTATACCTGCAGTTTATAAAGCCAGTAAGCAATGTAACAAACAAGGGCCAGATACTGTAATGCGGAATGTAGGTTTCTACAGAGGAAGGACATGCTGTATTAACCACCTAAACATCCTGAAACAATAAATGTAAATGTGCTAATTAAACACAACACTCCCATGTCTAAGTAATGACTAAACAAATCCAAAAATCCAGTCTACAATGGCTGATGGTATTCTGGCCTCTGGAGGGCACTGTTTCATAGAAGTCTATGGATGGCATTTTATTTTACGATATATATGTATATGCACAGGAAAGGTTAAAAGAACAGTAACTCCAAAAATAAAAATGCATTTATAGCTAAGATATTTTCAGTCTGTGCTTCCAGAAATTCAGTTTTGTGCATGCAGAGGCTTAGCCAATGATAGGCTTGTATGCTTGACCCATTAGGGCACGGTGGCTCGGTGGTTAGCACTAATGCCTTGTAGTGCTGGATTCTTGGTTCACACAGTGTTGGAAGGTGCTTGTGGGGGCAGCACAGTTATTATGTTTATGCAAATCGCTCATTTATACTTTGTGTTTGTGAGTATATTTTCACTTTCTTGCTTCTGATTAAAATTGATATCAATTGACATCAGCGAGCGCAGATCAGTCAGTCCGAAGTGAGGCGAACACTCTGCACCTCACTTCGGACTATCGTGAATTTGCCACCTAGTGCGGCCCTCCGACTGGCTGTGATCTTGCTCTGCGGCCCACATGCTGAGTTTGAGACACCTGCTTTAGAGGGTCACTGTGCCAGAATGTCTGTGCTACTGGGTCAGTACTGGTACCAATGGCAAAGCACTTTATCTGCCCAGTATCTACAGACAATAATCTAGAATTTGTGCTCACACCTCCCAGTGAATTGAGCACAGAGGTCAACTGAGTGATTTAATCTCCTATGGATCATGTTACCTGGGGGCTGAATGGGTGTGTGCTAAAAATCCAAATATTCCTGGAATCTGATTCGTTGTTATTTAAAAAGCCCCTCCACCCCTGTTATACTTTGTATTATTCATACATTTGAGAAATCTGATAATCTCCCAGTCACAGACAAAGTCATGCTTAAGGCTCGATCTTCGCTGAGTAATTATATAAAGCTGATAGTATGTAACCTGCTAGTGTAGACACGCCTGTGCCCCAGGCAGGTATCATGGGAATTTATAGTCCCGTGTAAAGTCTTGCAAGCTGTTGCTGAAAACTGTACCTTTAACTAAATGTGAAAGGGATCTTCCATTATGCACATGTAAAGGGATGGGTAATTCTTCCATTTACACTGACTTTCACATGTCGCATGTTAAAGAATGAATGTCCCCTAACCATGACAGATAAAGTACAGGGTCTCCCAGCCTAAAACCATATATTGTTAAGCAGTAAATCAGTACCTTTGGGCTGTAGCACTATCTTATTACACTGCTGGTGCTAGTATCTCATCGCCGCCATATTGGATCCTCATTAATATGCTAATGAACTCTGACACATGGTCCATTACACTGTGAATATTAATGAGATTCACATTCAGTGCTGGTTTTCGCACATACTCTGTAGAAGGCAGTGCCCAGGACACCAGCTTTCTCAGCAGGTAGATGTGTCTGTAAGGAATTTACAGTCGGCTGAATGCCATTACAGCGAAGGTGAATGAGGCTGTAGTTTTAGATAAGTTGAATGGATTCAGGTGATAGTGCGGTGATTGCAAAAATGCTTGTTCTCTGACAGGAACATGAGTTCAGCAGGTCCAGAAGGAAGGAAAGCCATGCGCGACTGCGAGGGTCTCATTGATGCCTTGGTCCATTACATCCGCAGGAGTATTGCAGACCACAAGCCAGATGACAAGGTATGGATAGTAGAGTGTGAGTATTGCATAGATGTGGCTAGCTATATCTATTCAAGTTTAGGTACACATGCATGCATTGCTGTTTCTCTGTAGGCTGCAGGGAGCTAAGAGGATGTGGCAGCATTGTTCACTTTGCCATGCTGAAGCTGCATGACTAGTGGGCATAATTTGTCCATTGACTGCATGTGTTGCAGCCACCCTGGGGGCTCCCTCACTTTAGCACAAAGAAACTGTGTGATTTTATGAAGCATCTGAAGCAAACTCTGCATGGGATGTGTAACATTCTGGGGAAGTCTGGGAGTTTAGAGTATCTGCTGTAGGGATTGAGGTTCCGTATTTCTGCCTTAATTCCCTGGGCCACCAACTGGTGGGTACTGCTGTGGGAAACAAGGGTAACCCAGTCATATGTAGACTTGTACTGACTGATTAAACTAGGTGCTGATCAGTGCAGCTCATTAGTTTGCAGTTTAAATTGGGAAGGGGGGGGGGGATTCTGATGGCAAATCCTGCTAATATTCCATACAAACACTGGGGGAGGATCTGACTACTTTACTGTTTGCATAATGGCTCTCATCCAGCCTTAGACAATCTGTAGGATGTAGTACAAATAATAATAACATCATGGAAAGTCCTATATTGATAAAGTGGAACTAAAGATGGTTTTTATATTATTACTTTCATTATTGTTTTGTGTAATTTTTAGCTATTCTTTCCCATTGGGTAAGGTCCTATTCTACTGTGCTATTCAGTTAACAACTCCTTCTATAACGCCCACCTACAGACTGTACCAGTGACAGCCACATATACACACCATACCCCGCGTGCACACAATGCCCCAATGTTCTGCAATCAGTCTTGCTAAATATTTGCTTTTCTCTGTGTAAATTTTAGCTGCAAATGCTGAACTTTTTTTTATCCACAGTGTGATTGTCACTCAGACTGGACTGCAGTACTAATTCTTGTTAATGGAAGACATTTATCCTATGCGTTGTAGAGTGATAGACCGGCTGCACCAGTGCTGACATTTTAACGATTGCATTTATATCCAGGCTGCTGAGAATTGTGTGTGCATCTTGCACAATCTCTCCTACCAACTGGAAACCGAAATCTCCGGCGCTTACACGCAATTTATTTACCAGCAAAGCCGTGATGCACCACAGAGTAACGAGACTATCGGATGTTTCGGAAGTCGCAGCAGGAAAATCAAAGAGGTGAGTCTTGGTCGCTGGCTGTGCTGTTAACTGCCCTGCATCCCTTGGCGCTGCTACAAATGGTTGGGAAGTGAAAAAAGAATTTTATTCCTAAAATAACTAGAATGTATTTCCATTTAGCTTAAAAAGCTTATGGAATATTAGAATTAAGTTAAAATTATGAATTTTATTGCTTTGTTTGTTTCTATCTGTAATGATAGTGGCCATGTTGTTAAACAGACCTCACCCAGTCCCACTGATTTCTATGGTGATTTAGATAATACATATACAGGAAGTGTTCCCTTAAAGCCCAATGTTTAAAGCGCAGTAACTTGTATTAGTTTACGTCTGGCTTCCCCATCTGGCCACACAGTTCCACTGACCTCCTGGAATAAAGCAGCAGGATGACAAATCCTGGTAACATTACAGTGGGCAGGGGGTGTGGGGTTGTATCAGATCAGGTGACTTACAGCCTTTCTTTAAAGGGGAAGTTCAGTTTCTTTTCCAAACAATCCACAGCATGCACAAGTCAGTTTAGCCAAGTATGTAACTATTAATAAACTTAAACAAAGCATTGACAGAGGTTGCTTTAAACAAAGTAAAATAGCAAAGAAAGCCAAGGGAATTGAGAGGCATTGTGTATTTTTATTATGAATCTCTGTTGCTCTCTGTAGCAGTGGACAGATGCTCCGATGTCAGAGGAGAAGAGTAATCCACGGGGAGTTGAGTGGCTGTGGCACTCGATGGTGGTGAGGATGTACCTGTCGCTTATTGCCAAAAGCAGCCGAAATTATACCCAGGAAGCCTCCCTGGGGGCATTGCAGAACCTCACTGCTGGTAACGGCCCAGTAAGTAACTCAGTAGTATATATATATATATATATATATATATATATATATATATATATATCCAATAATGGAGCTCACAACTGTGCACAAACTACCACTCTATATCCTGTAACTGAGCTCACAGCTGTGCACAAACTGCCCCGCTATATCCTGTAACTGAGCTCACAGCTGTGCACAAACTGCCCCGCTATATCCTGTAACGGAGCTCACACCTGTGCACAAACTGCCCCGCTATATCCTGTAGCCGAGCTCACACATGCGCACAAACTGCCCCACTATATCCTGAGTTGGGCTAGTCCAAGTTGATATGAATCATTCTGTTCAGTCATCATGGCCCTGTGATTTACTGGATCTCTTTGCTTGTTCCCTTGCTCTCCTGTGCCATATAAATCGCTCATGGTCACAGCAATGAAGAGTGAAAGGTTTCTTCCCAGCTACAAAAGAAAAACTAAATTCTTAAATAGGCAGAGCCATAAATCTGTCTGGCCTGGTACAATAGCAGGAGTCTAATTAATAAAAGATGAATGTACCTGGTGGGAGAGCTTGCTGTAAGGCAGTGGATTTTCTGAAGTTTTCTTTTCTGAAAACAAATACAATACACATGTTGCAGCGTTTAGTCACAGGGTTACATTGTTAGTTTCATTTAAAAGTGCATAGTGCACCCTACACAAAAGCTATGTTGTCTACAGTTAAGTGTCCCTTAATTAGTAGAAGTAGTGGTGTGAAGCATTATGCATTTCTGTTAAATGTTTCTTTATATTTATACTGGGGAAATGGGGGAATAAACTGTTATATTGGTAAAACCCCCTGAAAGACTGGCGCTGAGGTCAGCAAGCTGCTGCTGGACACCAACCTTGATGGATCCATTTTAACTGAAAGTAAAATATTTTGCGTATTAATAGTCTCCCTAGTGTTTGGGAGACAATAGAGTATCTGATTATATCTTTCCTTTGCCTGCGCCAAGCGCCAGGCACAAGACACACAAAATGCACTCTATTTAACACCAGAACAGGCCTGGTTGCAACTACATCTCCCACAATCCCCAGCCAGCAGAGCTATGTCAGGAAAAGGGTGTAAGGTACAGTGTCAGGAGTTGTGCAGTAATATTAGGAATAAGATGAGGACTGTTAAGGCTAGGTTTACACTAGCGTATGATGCACAGCACATCATACGCTAGTGTGAAAAAAAAGAAAAAAATATGCTCTGTTTATTTTTGTATAGTACTTACAAGTGATAGTGTGAACGCTCCCTCGGCATTCATGGCTCTATCTATCTGGCCGCATTTTGTGCGTGGCATATCATACACCGGCCAAAATGTGACACCCAGCGTTCCGGACATGTATACGCGTCATACGCTAGTGTGTCCGGAATTAGGTAAGTCCATAGGCTTTCATAGAGCCGTATTTTTTTTTCACACTAGCATATGATGTGCTGCGCTTAATATGCTAGTGGGAACCTAGCCTAAAGGTGGAAGAAAAGGTAAATGTATGATTGGCAGTGAGTCCCAATCTTTCCTATACAATGCCTGCTCCCCCTGCTGGTCAGAGCTTTGCAATGCAGCTAAAGGTAACAATATGGCAGCTTCTTTCCCCACAGAGACATAAAATATAACAGACATTATGGTTATAAATCCACGTATTTTATAATATTTCACAGACCGATTACTAATCCTTTATGTTTGAGAATTAAATATTGCCTCCCTTACAGACATCTGTTGTTTTCTCACCCCAGATTCCGTCCTCTGTCGCTTATGTGATCGTTCAGAGAGAAAGTGGCCTGCAGCACATTAGGGCCATGATGTGCTCAAGTGATCCGAATGTGAAAAGGACCACAGCCTCACTTCTGAGAAACCTCTCCCGCTATTCCAGCCTCCAGAACGATCTAGGTCAGCTATTATCTTCTGCATCGTGCCAGCTGCTGGCTACTAGAGCATGCTGGGAGTTGTAGTTTAGCACCAGTCAGAAAGGGGCCGAGATGATCAGATTTTGAGTTTGTGTGACTCTATCTCCTACTAATACAATGCCCGTTTGTTGCCATGAGTCCATGGGAAAGGGCATGTATGAAGGGGTGACAGGGCAGGGGCTACTAGGTTGAGGCAGTATTTAATCCATGCCCTTTTAGAATGACACCCCTTTAGAACCACGCCCCTTTTACAATGACACCCCTTTAGAACTACGCCCCTTTAGAATGACACCCCTTTAGAACCACGCCCCTTTTAGAATGACACCCCTTTAGAACTACGCCCCTTTAGAATGACACCCTTTTTTGCCACAAACCATTTGTGCTGGTCCACTGCCATTCATTAACTTTACACTTTTCTCACAGTTAATCTGCTCACTGACCCTCAGCCTCCCATATAATGCCCAGTGCAGTGCCATATCCCTCATATAGTGTCCAATACTGCACAGCAGCCCCCGTATCTTGCCCAATAATGTGCAGCAGCCTCCATATAGTGCTAATACAGAGTGGCAGCTCCCATATAGTGCTGCAATAAGCTGCATGATAAATGCACTAAGTACCCTGGGACCTCATGCTCTAAGCCAACTACCAAAAGGCCACAGCCTGATTAGATCTATGCTCAAGTTGTGCTTTACCTATAAACTCACTGGACCCTAACTTGTCCTTTTCTCTCTGCAGCCAAAGAACTTCTTCCAGACCTGGTCCGAATGCTGCCAGACTCAATACCGGATTCAAACACTGCCAACGACACAGCGGCATCGCTCTGCTACGTAATAAACAACCTAATCTCTAAAAGCTCTGAGAACGCCAGGGCACTCCTTAACAACGGGGGCGTCCAAAAACTCATTAACCTGAGCAACAGCGACAGGTGAGCAGGAAAACTCCCAATTACTTTATATTTTATTATTAACCATTTACTGATGTCTCCCAGAAAAATTCGTAATAGTGCGGGCTTCGCTTTCCCTTCCTTTATAAACCAAATGCTGGAAAACCGCACTGACGCCCTCCTATTCATTTGTCCCTGTCTGTAACGGGGATTAAAAGGATCACTAACATTCCTTATCAGAGAATGGGACGATAGCGTTGATTTAATAAATGTCTCTAATCTGACTGATAAGCTCGACAAACTGCGCTCACCAGTTCTTTATGCCTGGCAGGTTTTCGGCAACAGGAAAATTCTTGGGTCATTTTCGGAAAAAAGAAACTGACCTAAGTATTTATGGAAAGGGCAGGTATATGGCCACAGTTGTAACAACCTTAAGGCTGGGTTCACACGAGCGTATGATGTGCAGCGCATCATATACTCGTGTAAAAAAAAAATACGGCTTAATGAAAGTCAATGATACTCACCTAGTTCCGGACACACGAGCGTATGATACTTATATGCTGGATCCGGAACGCTGTGTGTCTCATTTTGGCTGGCGTATATACGCCACGCCCAAAATGCGACACACAGGAAGTGATGTGAACGACAAGGGAGCGTTCACACTGTCGCTGGTAAGTACAATTGAAAAATATGTATTTTTCTTTTTTTTTTTTTTTTTCTTCACACGAGGGTATGATGCGCTGCGCATCATACGTTCATGTGAACCCAGCCTAACTGCCGCCTTCAGCGCTTTTTGTATTTCAACTGCACAGTTTCAAACAAGCTTATACAGGTTCCCATGGGCAGCGTTTTCCTCACAAAGTCCATGAGTTGGGATGCGTGCCTGTAAACTTTGTTTTAAAGACTACCCGAGTTGGGCTACAAGGACACTAGAGAGCTGGAAAGCGAGACTGCATGGATGGAACTCACAGTCAAGCTCTGGCATTTTTTTTTAAATGAGACCTAAAGTGAAAAAAAAACACAACAGTTAAAATACTTACCTTCTACAGAGCTGTGCTGTAATTAGCCTGCTCCTGATGCTTCCCCTGGCGCCTCCTGCACAGCGCGCTGACTGACTGAGAAACCAGCGCACAGCTCCTTCTTCCTGCTTCACTGGCCTCTTCCATCATCACACTCATTGCAGGGAGCGTTCTCATTGGCCCCTGCAATGAACATGGTGATGTTTAAAAACCCTGTAACACCCATGGTGTTACAGGGTGGGAGGAGCTGCGGCACTGGCTGCCAGTTAGCCACGCTGTGAAGAAGCATCGGGAGCTCATGCTGTGACTGTAATCAGCCGGCTCAGCATAAGTAGTTTAACTGTTGTTTTTTTTTTTTTTTCACTTTAGTTCTCCTTTAAAGGTATATTTTTTCCTTTGCACAGTTTTTAATAATAATATTCCTTTAAATGTAGAAGCCACTTTAAACATACAGGGGGCGCTGTCACTTTCTCTGTTACAGTAACATTGCTACAAAGAGCGGCAGGGCAGCATCCATTGTGCTCTATCTCATGTGGGGACATCAGGATCTTCACAGCGCTTACAAAAAGGTAACGTAACCCCTGATACACACATTATTTTATAATGGGGAAAAAAACAAATTCTAGCTACAGTTATACTTAATGTGGCCTCGTTTTTATACACTAATATTTATTGATATAAAAGTGCTAGGCCGCAATCTCTTGGCCGCCCCCAGAATGAGGGGGTTATTCACTAAGGTGTGAATTCGACTGTCGAATTCGCAAACAGCGGATTCCCATAGCAAATCCGCTACAATTTCCCCATTGTAAAGTTGCGACAATTTTAAGTTAAGATTGTGACAAGTTTCCCATAATAAAGATGCGACTGCGACAGTAGCAGCCTATTGCGACTGTCTTTATCTGGCGAATTTGCACCTATATGCAATAATTCGGACTTTAGTGAATAACCCCCACTGTTGGACGGTCATTTACCAGTGAAACTCGTGTCATACTTTATATACGTTTAAGAAATAACTAATTGTATTTTAACACCCACAGTCTTCCTACAAGAAAGCAGATTTTGTCAATGCACAGACCACGAAGGCTTACAACTCACTGAGAGATTGAATTTGCCATATTTATGGAGATTTAACAAGGAACCGCTTATTAGTGGAGCCAGGGACAGATCTGTTTCTTTCCTACAGAACGTGTGCCGCCTGATGACTGCAATGTAATGAGTAGCTGTTACTTAAAGCACTGAGAGTGGTATTTCTTCCAATGAGATGCCTCTTCTTAACAAAACCGCCAAACCGTTTCCACCAGCAGATTCTGCCGTAACCTGTGTCTGATGCAATTTTACATTTAATATGATTAAACCAGTCTGTGATTTTTAATGTCTAGATGCAACTTGCAACGTGGAACTATTTTTTTGTACTAAATTGTCATCTTTTCATTGATTTAACGTTGAAGGTGAAGGGTTTGCAAAGTTTGTACACAGAATAATAAGCCTCCTCCCCAACCCCCACCCAGCGACAAATTTAAATTACCCAGATTCCCCAGAGCAGATTTCTGAATAATATCCGCCACTTAGCAATGTGGTCCTGAGGTCAACATTAATCAGATGATTCGCCCTGTGAATGATCCCCGTATTGATGCCATTGATTCCCGTCTGAGATCCAGCCATTAGTCAGTTCACTAACTGCACCCGGTGGTCAATGCCATTTAAATCCCACATGTGTGAACAGTGTCATTTGTTGTAATGTGTTTTATTGGGTTAAAGATGGAAGTGGTTTTCTGTCAATGTGTTAAGCAATCCTGATTACACAATTGCTCCCATAAGTCTATGCAGTGCATCAATAAGAAGAGAATATGTGACGCTCTGTGCTAGGGAACTAATAATAAGAGAATGTGCAATGCTCTGCACTAGGGAACTAATAATAAGAGAATTTGTGACACTCTGCGTTAGGAAAATAAGAGAATGTGCAACGCTCTGTGCTAGGGAACTAATGTCCATCCGTCTCATACATTAAATGCCTTTGTTTGCCATAGAATACTTCTAGTTATATGACTACTGAATGCATTGTCAGAGCATATCCCAGAATCCCCGGGTGGACAGGAAGTGCCACTGCTGCTGCGAGCACTGATCATTTTCACTTTAACAAATATTATCATCTGCAATGTTTCCATGGTTACACTGTCCCCCCTCATTACGCACAGTCGTGTTTATAGATGCAGTTCCAGAAATAAGGTTATTTAATATTGAAGATATGGGGTTGCTGTTGTCTCTTTAAGAAAAACATTGCTTTCTGCCTAAGTCCCACAGTGCATGCTGGGAGCAGAAGCCTATGTCAGTATACAGTACACACATCAAAGAGAGGAATTCTAGAACAGTCATGAGCAGGTTAAAGGGGAGATGAAGAAGGTCAGGGATGTTGTGGGGATAATGAAAGAGGGCTGGACACTAAACTGGACCCTGCTGGCTGTAGCCTGTCCACGACTGTCCAGCCACTGTGTGGACATTGCTAGCTACCAAACTGTAGCCAGGCCACCCTGGATTTATTTCCATACAGAAAGTAATTACAACAAGGAGGGAATAAGCAAGAGAAAGAGGAGACAGGTTAACTGCAGCACAGCAAAAAAAATCCATGGGCATTTCTATTTTGATATTGTAAGAAAGCCAGGCCTCATACAGGACAAAGATGGCACAGCTCTGTTAAATATTGTGAAATTAATTACATTTGGATTATTCGTTATGTAACGGCAGTATCCTAATTTAGTGCATTTGGACTACAATTCCCAGTATTCTCTTTCATTAGGGTGACGGAGGATGCAGGGAAAGATATTCCTGTAACTACTAAGGAACCACTGATGGGGTATTTGTGTTCTACTTTTTAATCCTTTGGCTTAATAAACTGCAGCTTCCCAGCATGCTTTGCCAGTCTGTGTGACTTGTTTTTGTGTTTTTTACTGTTAAATAAAAACTCCAAACTGATGCAGCGTCAGACATTAATGGGGAACTTAACCTACCGATCAACTGCATTTCCTTTCCATTCATTGTCCCTAATATAAACATTAAAATGTTACAATGCAGGTCTGGCATCAGTAATCACCCTCCCATATACACTGCTCAGTTCCCAGTTATACTTCTCATGGTCCAGTTACTCTGCTCAGTTCCCATTTACACTGCTCAGTGCCCTGCAGGTTATCAGTTCCATTGAATAATACTCAGAAGGTAACCTGTGATTGGCTCCCACATGCACAGCTCTCATACCCGCAGCTTTCTCATGCCTACACAGCGCTCTGCTCAGTGCCAAACACACCTTTTGATAAACAGGTAATCCCAAGTAAAAACATATAAAGCAGCCCACATATGATGTGAGATTCCCGCATTGGCATTGAGGTACCCTTGGCATCAGTGTCCACTCAACAACCCAGGCATTGTGTGAAAAAGATGACGGATCTTGTGGTAAAATGCCCTGGGTGTGTAATCCATACCAGCTAATCAGAAGTTGGCTTTCATTACTCTATCTTCCTTGTACCACTGAATGCTGTCTGCTGATTGGTTGTGTAAGGGGGTATGGAAAATGTGTTGCTCCTTACCAAATTAATGTGAGAATTATGTCAGGGACCCATGGGCTTAAGTGTGAGAGGTAGAGCAGTGCCATTTAGTGGTGAATTTGTGGGAAGGCTCACTCTTGAATATGTTAATTACTCCCTGGTTGGGGGGAAGAGTAGCACCGTAGAGAGGAGCTATAAGGACCCAAAAATTTAGGCAGTGTGTGGTTGGTGGATATTGTCGTAGTGGTAGTAGCAGGGAGTGATAATATAGATTGGGCCATTGAACTAGCTCCAGTGGGACGGAGTGGGAGCTGTGAGGTGCCGATGTAGATTATCCACTCAGAATACAGTGCTACCCCAGGCAAGTAACCCCTGGAGCCAGGTAGAGAGAGAGAGAGGGAACCCACTGACGGTGATCTAGGCGATAAGAAAATTGCATGTAAGCTTGTGGGATGTATATGGAGCAAAGAGGTTCTGTTGGACACAAGTGTATCAATATGAACATTGATTCTTTTGCATGCAGCTTGGGAGTAAGAGTGAAAAGGAGGCCAGATCGACACAGGATTATAAAACGGGTATTACTGAAGGAGTGGGTACAAATCCGTTATCTTATTTTTAATGTAATTGGGAAGGAAAGAGGGGGAAGAGGTGAAGAAGCCACAACTCAGGAAATTAAGATTTATTGCATTCCCCTAACTCTGGCCCCTTTACAGTTGTTATGGGTTACAAGGGCTCAGTAAATGATTGCCCCTGTTGATGCTGCTGTTATATTGCTTGATTAAAGGAATCTGAAATAAAGCGAATCTGGGGAGAAAGTGTGTGGAATATGAAATGAGCACTTCTATTACCAAAGTATTTCCTTATTTAAAGTTTGCCACAAGGGAACCAGACGGGGCAGTGAGCTGTGAGCTCGTTTAATGCCTGGTAACCTACAATGAGTGAATTCCTGCCACCATTTTACTTTCATTGCACGGGGCCACGCAGTTTATTGATCAGAACTTTCCCTTTAACCCACAGCCCAAATGATGGATTTCCAGCAGAAATCTCTGCACATCACTCCAAATACATTCAAATCTGATAGTTTTGTCCCGTTAACGTGTGTCAGTGCCAGTGTCAGCATCATGCAGTAAAAATCCAGCCATCTATTACTGGACTTAATTCTAATTAAGGGTCAGAGCGTTTTAATGTCCTTAAATCATACATTATTTAAAATAACCCGCAGATTTGAATTCACAATTTGCACCATGTTTTTCCCAGAATTCTGATTAGCTGTACAATTTCCCTATCCACTAACACTGGTAGAATTCAAATAATAATAATAATCCATAAGGGAAGGGGGGGCTATGCGGAAATGTTGCTGTGTTTTATTATTTTGCGTCGTAAGAATTCATATTTACAACCAGATTCCTTTCCACCTGACCGTTAGAAATATCAATTCCCCTGCACCATCATCAGTGATGCAGAGAGGTACAGATGCTGCTCGCTTTCGCTATTTGCTGCAAACTGCTCCAAATGGTCTTAAATGTCCACTCTCAGGCCAATGGCACTGCCAGGGAATGAATGGAATTACAAGGGCTGAAGTAGATAATTAGTAAAAAAAAAAACAAGCCTTTTAGGAAGGAATGCTGCAATCATATTTTTCTGTTTATTTACCCTTTAATCTGTTGTGCGTTTACCCCAGAATCATGTAGTGCTTTAGTTTTTTGCAGAGGAAATTCTCAGTAATGATGGGTACTAAAATAATGTTTCCCTAAAAAAAGACATCCCCCGAAAATTAGACCTAGTACAAATTATTCCAAGCTTAGAAATATAAGGCCTTCCCTGAAAATAAGACCTAGCTGCAGTAAAGTACAATAAATATACCATACCAGTACTGTGTCCCAAAAATAAGACATCCCCGAACATAAGACCTAGCGTGTCTTTAGGAGCAAAAATTAATATAAGACACTGTCTAATTTTTGGGGAAACACAGTAGTGTGAAAGGGGAAAGGTTGGACGTACTGTTATTTACTGATGCACATAATTGGGACATTTATTTTACTGTAAACTCAGCCCGAAAAAATCAAGTCCTCAGTGAGTCAATTCGATTTCATGTTCCGTAGTGATTTATATCCCCTCACAAGATGGAGGCAGCCTGAAAAGTGCAGTCAGACTCAAGTTCTTAGGCCAGGGTCACATTGGCTGATTTTAATTAAGCTGTTTATTGCATCTGATGCAAAAGTCCCTTAGCGCTACAGCGTCCCTCCTCCCGGCAATGATTTAACTTCCTGTAAGCGGCAGGAAGTTGAATCATTACTGGAGAGAGAAACGCTGTAGCTGTACAGCAGACTGCTGGCCCATGGAGGAGGAAGACGGGAAAAGGAGGGGGGCAGTACTAAGATAGCTTCCCCCTTCTTCAGAGGGTAGGGAGTAGGAAAGAGGGGGCAGCAAAGTGTGGGAGGGGTGTTGTGGGGGAAGAAAAGTGTGGGAGG
>WMED01013463.1:0-14404 GCA_019650415.1 Pipa parva | reverse complement strand
AATGTCCCATGTGCCCTCTTAGATATAAGCATATGCAATTTATACCTTTATATAAGGAAATTATATCTCCCTATAGGGCGAAATTTAATAAACTCGGAAAAAGCATGATTTTGTTTTTCCAAGTTTATACCCAGAACATCTCAGCTGTTCGTGCTGTAAAAATCACTCGATATTTTCGATCAACATTTACCAACTGAAACTTTTTGATCGAATTTTTTGATGGAAAGGTAGCCTTTACTTTACATGAGTGATATGGCTACCTTTCTATCGAAAAGTCAAGATCGAAAAACTTGCTTGAAAGTTTCTGTCGGTAAATATAGATCGAAAAAGAATCTCGCAAAATTTACCGCTAAAAACTTCCAAGATTTCATGGGAATAAACTCAGAAAATCTAATTCGGGCTTTTCCGAGTTTATTACATTTCGCCCTAAATTAGTGTCTTTATATGGAAACAAACCAAATTCTAGCTTGAATATCCATTTCATTTATTCATTTAGTAGATCTTTTAGGAAATCTGTATACAAATCCATTTGTGTACACATCCATCAGTATTTACCTAACTGAAATCTGATCTAAATAGATCATTAGTATATTGACCAAGTTTCCTCCACTGTCAAAGTCTCAGACAACGAAATTCAGGAAACAAAGAAAATTGTAAATTCATTTGCTCATAAAAGTAACATCAATAAAAGATGAACAAATGCAAAAGGACTGTCTGTACAGTTAATAGTCTGGGGAAAACAGAATCTACATAATTTATTGTCAGAGGGGTGGGGTATGCTCCGCACTCACGGACACAGAGAAAGGGGTAGACATTTAGATTATTGTCAAATAAAGTATTAAAATGGTGATGGGTAGGATTAAACTAAGGTACATTTAATGTCTTTTACTAGCACCTTTACTTTGTTGTCTGTTAATGAAGTGCTGTATAGATTATGCAAATTTGATATAATCTTCCTTGTTGGACATATGTGAATGGGTTCTTTGATTGTCTATTTCCTAAACCTTGAACTGTTTTATAGAATGGATCTGCCTCTGCCATTGGTTAGTATTGTCATTTTTTTGCTGTTACATTTTCTCTTCAATAAAACTTTTGCAGTATATGTTTTCTTATCTGACTTACAAAGTATATACCTGGCTTTGTTCGAAATCAGTTCTTGTTGGTTGAAATGTTTGTGTATCAACTGCTGATATAATTTTCATACCTTTTAAGTTGAACACGCTGTGAATTTGAAGTCACAACTCCCCTTTATAGGCAGATAAAGCTGCTGTTTAATCTTTGGCATTAAGGGGCATAAGAATCAATCAGTGCATTTACCTGTGGAACTGAATTTGCCACATTTTGGCATAATTTGCCTGTGTAGGAATTTCTGTATGTTCACTAAATAAACTGAATTCATGCTGCAATGTGACAAATAGTCACAACAGAGGTTATTCGTTAACAGGGAAAATCATTTACAGAGGTATAGTAACTCCTAGCAACCATCAAAATGTGTCTTTCAATATACTAGTTTCCCTATACCAGTGAATGCCAACTTTTGATTGGTCACTATGGATAATTAGACCTATTAATGAATTTCTCTTAGTGTTCTCCTGGGGTTACTCTCTAAAGTCCGAATTGTCTCGTAAAGGTGTAAATTTGCCAGATAAAGACAGTCGCAATAAACTGCTACTGTCACAGTCGTGTCTTTATAATGAGAATATTGTCACAATCACGACTTTACTATGGAAATATTGTCATAGCCTCAACTTTAAAATTGTCGCAGTCACGACTTTACAATAGGAGAATTGTTGCGGTCTTAGATTTGGGAACTGCTGTTTGAGAATTCGACAGTTGAATTCGGACTTTAGAGAATCTTAGTGCATTGTCAATATACTAGCGTTGGCAAATACTAGCAATGGCATATTGTAACAAATTCAACCTAAAAAGGGCTGACATCATCTTTGCATGGATCTGTTTAAAGGAGACAATGTCACTATAACTATCCCTTTTTATATGAATGACAAAATAATAACAATATGCATCATTTTTTTTTTGATAAAAAAGGACAATATTATCAATTGTAACCAGAGAATAGTAGACTATTTATGGTGAATAGATACGAAGATATGATTAACATTAATTAGGGGGTTATTCACTAAAGTCCAAATTGTTGCGTATAGGTGTGAATTCGCCAGATAAAGACAGTCACAATAGGCTGCTACTGTCGCAGTCGCGTCTTTATAATGAGAGTATTGTTACATTCGCGACTTTATTATGGGAAAATTGTCGCAATCATAACATAAAAAAATTGTTGCGACTTTACAATGGGGAAATTGTAGCGGATTTGTTATGGGAATCCGCTGTTTGATAATTCGACAGTCGAATTCGCACCTTAAATAATCCCCTAAGTCCGAAGTCTAGAGACTAGTAGCTGGTAGGTATTACTGAGCAATAAACCCAAAATATGTTTTATTCCTGAAGTCATAGTTAAGAATACAATCACAGACAGAACAACTCTCTAGACTGTAATTTGTAAGTAATAGAAAACCACACAACATTAGAATTTTGTCTTGCTTACAATTTTGCCAGGCTGAATCTATTAATACATTTATTGAATTTATATTTAGTAAGCAATTCTTTTATCTGGAGAGGAATTCTCTTACTTTCATTTTTGATTAATCAGTGATTTGCAAGCAACACAGCCTCTCATTTTCTGCAACTTAATTTTTATATGGTGACTATGTGTGTCTTTTAGCTAGATAGTAAACAGATTATATTCCCCTTGAGTGTGCATAAGTAAGAAGATGCTTACTGAAGTTTCTCCTGTAGTTGTTGTTTTAGTTTAGTAGTGCTTTTGCTGGAGACAAGATAGAGGCAGATTATGTTAATTATAGAAGAGTTTCACATATGTAGGGGACATTTGAAAACATAAAATTGAATATTTATGCTACGCACTGGACAGTTTGTTACTGAAACTTCTGCATAAGGCCTATATATAAAAATACATATAGAGCAGATTTGGCATTGTTAAAATGTATTCAGTTTCACTCCTATAGCAAAACATGCTTGACCAATTCATCAGGTAAAACATGTTCCCATGATCCTTTGTGCAGTCCTTGCTGCCAGGGCTTATTACATTCAGTTTATTTTACCCCATTATAGTTTGCAACCTTGGGTGTAGGAGATTAATTTACAGACTGGATGAAAAGTGACTGATGTGATGGAGATGCAGTAGGTGACAGGAGTTTTCTTTTAAAGAAACAATAACTATAACACAGTACACACATCAGCTAATCAGCAGCGTAGCAGACAAATGGCACATGTTATACTACGATTTCAGCTTTATTGGTCACTAGCTGATCTTCTGTCATCAGTCCCTTACTAATCACCTTATCATCATAAAAAGTGACAGGGCACTTGCTCAGAATCACTGGCAGCACCCTACTCTACTACCCTAATCAAATGGGCAAACCTATCCCTTTGCTAATTCTCACTGGCACTTCTGAAATGTACTCAGTAATTCAAAGATAAAAGACAGCAGCAACCATAAGGAAATAAAATAAATGAAAAATAATACAAATGAAAAATTCAACATCAAATATAACATCGGTAGATCAGTGGTTAGCCTTCCGCCTTGCAGTACTGGGTACTGAGTTCAGTTCCACCCTGGATTTCAACTGCATGGGGTTTGCCGGTTTTCCCTGTGCTTTGTGGGTTTCCTCTGGGGACTTCAGTTTCCTCCCACAATCCAAAAATATACTATACAGGTTAATTAAAGCCTGACTAAATTGGACCATTGTCTGTGTTTGTCTGAAAAGAGAACTAGATTGTAAGCTCCACAGGACAGGGATTGAAGTGAATGATGAAACTCTGTAAAGTGCTGTGTAAGAGGTCAGTGTTATATAAATAAATAAAATACAATTTCCTTTTTCTGTCATTAACTAAGATCTTCCATTCCAGGATGGGATATGGTAGCGGTGGCGAACCTATGGAACGCAGAGCCCTCTCTGTGGCCACGTACGCCATCGCTAACACTGGTATTTCTGATTCCCCAAGTGAACGGTCTTTCAGTGCAGGCTGCAGATCCAGCCTGACAGTTTTCAGGTCGGACACGTGGCCTACACTGAAAGACCGCTCGTTAGCTGGGGAACACTCCTCCCTTGATGCTGGTGCGATGACATTACTCATGAGCGCCTGCACTTCAGTGGAAGGAGCTGGTGAGTGATGTCACCTTTCCGCCAGAGAGTGTCGAAAAAGATTCACCACCACTGGTATAGGGGTCTTATGGCTACCCTTTTTCTTTCCTGAGGGTTTGTTCAAAGTGGTATGTAAGGTGGGGTTTGTCCCACTGCAATATGAGTGGAAGGTGCCCCCAAACCCACCTAATTCTTGCTGGCACCCCCTATTAGCTAGAAGACCTTCTTGTTAGTTATAAACTGGCACAATATGCATGATAGTAGGACTTTGCTGAACTAGCTTACTCTCTGGAATACAGATACTGCACTGGGACCTTTACTATGAACATAAATGGACTGACCCCAATGCAAGGAATGTACTAAAATTTTTCTGTGCTATGTACACTGATTTAGGTGCATTATTAGCACCTCTTTAAGATGATGTCACAGAAGGGAGATTATCCCCATACAATGCTGCAGTATTGCTTCTAGTTGCCACATCACACAGTCATTACGTTATTACGGTACCTTTTTCAATGCAAATCAATCCAGTAATGTCACATGACCACTGCTTATGTAATAAGCAGTTTAAGTTTATGTAATATGCCCAGTGCAAGCTCTATCGAAATGGACATGATCTGCTCAAAATTCTTGTGTGATGTTGCTATTAGAAGCTCTACTGTGGCAGTGCATAGTCTAAAATCATTTAGAAAGGGTGTTTAAATGTTATAACCCCAATTAAGCATGTTTAATCAGACATCACAAACTTAAATATATACTTTAATTGTATCAATAAAGGTTATATTACAATTAAAGGCTAAGTACACTGACCATTATGTGTATCCTGTTTTTCCTGTTTTGCATTTGATCTTTATCATTTGGTTACAGAGATTTAATTTAGAACTTTTAATAAAATCTGCTGACATAGGTTAATGGAATTTTATAAGTAGGTTAGCAATGTAATAAAAACCTACATTAATAATGAAATAATCCATTATTTTCACTTTTTTTTTATGAATACATTTGCAAAGGATTGAAAAGACCTTAGACAAATGCATTGTGTAAACCTCTGCTTGATAATAAAACTGTTTACAAAACATAACACACTTGCTGGCCCGGTGTGGTTGTATGGCTTGGTTCAGCCTGTTTCCAACTGCTCCTCAATGCCTAATGTAACCTGATTGCTCAATGAAATCAAGAAAATTCAGCTACTGTGACAAATAGAGCAGAAAAGTAGATGTACAGTGTGCAGGGAGCTAATTGTAGAATCTGAAGTGAGAAAGAGAAACAGCTGAACCAAAATGTTCAACTTACTCATTTATGGAACTGAGCTTAATTTACTGAATATTAAATAGTAATATATTATACAAAACAGTTAATTGAATGTTAGCTAGTAAAATATTATATGAAATGTTCTAAACCGGTTTAAATGATGCATGGTGCAGTACATCACATTACTGGTATTAAGGGCACATCATACTTTTTGCATATAACATTCCTATTCTGAAGTCAATACTCAAAAATATCCCAATCTCCATGAAAAGAGTATATTTTAGCCTTTGATGAAACATAGTGCTGCCATCATAAGTCTGTGGGCCCTGACTCACTAGCTGGATTTTTAAGGTGACTACCTTTCCATCCTCCTTTGATTTGCTGGGATGGTTGGCATAGAAGACTTTGTGGCCCTAGCTAATAGTAAATTGGTAGCGAAGTTTGTTTGTGGATATAGTATCTGCAAGTGTTCTTAGTTTTGGGAGTTGGAAGATGGCCAAAGAGCTAATATCGAAGGGGTAGCTTGCAGATTGCCTGGTTGTTAGCTATCAGATAGGGTTGTGTAGGATAAGTATCTACAAATACTACAGATAATTTCCTAACAAGTACCCTACTTGGATCTGCGTCTGTGTTCCCTAGAGGTGATATATAAATACATATATATATTTTGAGTATTTCAATACTTGGTGATACCTTTTTTATTGGACTAACAGTCAGTTTAGATAGACAAGCTTTCAAGAGGTCCGTCCTCCTTTTATCAAGTCAAGGTATTGCTTGAGAGTTGATAAAGGGAGTTCAGACCTCTTGAAAGCTTGTCTATCTAAGCTGACTGTTAGTCCAATAAAAAAGGTATCACCAAGTAATGAAATACTCATTTTTTGCATCTGTGGACTAACGCAACCACTTTATCTAGATAGATAGATAGATAGATAGATAGATAGATAGATAGATACAAAATATAGCAACATTTTGTGCCTGTTGGGAGTGATATATTGTACCTGGGTTTCCAGGGCACTGTATAGTGTGCAGGCTTTATTGAGTTTGATACATTTTAACAGAGTTCTGTTCCTCATCACATTTCACTGAAACTGGCTTATTGGGCCCTGAATATTACAACTAGACTTATTTACTAGGTCTATCATATTTCACAAATGTAATTACTGGACTCAGGCGAAATTTAATAAACTTGAAAAGGCCGATTACTAAATTTCGCCCCTTGAATTGTACAAACGTAAGAGGGCTTATTAGCTATTGTACCTGGAATTACTGGACACTGCTTAATGCTTATAGATTAGCTACAGTATGTATGTATAATTTTATTTTTAAAGTGCCACAAATGTATGCAGCGTTGTACGATTCAGTAATACAAATATAAGACAGATATGGGAAAAGTGCATTAAAGTGAGTAACTTACAAGCATAAAGTCACATTAAGTGCCAGGTTGTGACTGACACAAGAAGATGTAGGTTCCTGCCCCATAGAGCTTACAATTTAAGTGAAGTTTTTTTGTTCACACATGCATGTGGCAATCCCCTAGATCTATAGGTTATTTGTATCTGAACTTTTGAATTCAGTTTTTTGCACTGAGTTTCTTTTAAAACTTTTCTTTCCAATTAATTCACTTTTTACAGACAAGCATGTTGGCTAACCATTTCCCCAGAACAAGCTCACAAAGTGCTGGAAGAAGAGAAATTGTTCTGCAGAGATGGGCATTGAGGTTGCTGACAATATAAATAGGTTGCTCTGACTTGGGTTTTGTATAATACCATTGTGTTGCTGGGCTCTTATTAACTGTGTTGTTCCTGGCCACATGTTATTGTAAGAGAAAATTGTAACAAAAATGTTAACTCTTTGCTGGAAAATTGGTTTTGTAACTATATTACTGACTTTGTATGGAAAATTCTATAAACATCATGCAGATGTTGATTTGCTAAATTAGAACTTTTTTTCTCAACCATATCCTGGTTCATTGATAGTAAGCTCAGAAAATGTTGAATCAACATTTATGCACAAAGACTGATCCAGCATAATCATTGATATAGTCAAGGTTAGTCCCTGCAAATATTGTTTTTCCAGTTTATGGGGGTTATTCACTAAGGTGCGAATTCGACTGTCAAATTCGCAAACAACAGATTCCCATAGCAAATCCGCTACAATTCACCCATTGTAAAAGTCGCGACAATTTTCCCATAATAGAGTTGCAACTCCAACAATATTCTCATTTATAAAGATGCGACTGTGACAGTAGCAGTCTATTGCGACTGTCTTTAGCTGGTGAATTCGCACCTATACACAACTATTTGGACTTTAGTGAATAACCCCCTATGTATAGAAATATCACGCAACCTCAGCAGAGTAACAGTATAGCTGGCATACAAGAAGGTATGAGGCTCTCCTAAAGTATTAGTATATGGGAAAATAAAGAATACATAAACAGAATATATTTTTTCTTTAAGTATTTTTTTCAATTATATTTCCATTTATTTCCATCTTTTATTTCTTAAAAAAATCATTTCAATGTATTCACAAAATAGAAGTACCACCAATTTAGTGATAAAAAAATAAAATAAAAATTGGGACTGCAACAAACAACCTTCTACATTCAAACAATATACCTTGACCACTATGCTACTCTTCCACAAGCAAAGGCTTATAAATGCATTTATTCTGTATTCCTCCTGTCATTCTAACTGCCAAGCCACTGCACACAGTGCTGCTTTCACACATGCTCTGTAAGAAGAACTTGCCCAGGGCAGTAGTTTTCTCTGCAGGGGTGGAACTAAATTGTTACAATGGCTGCCTTGTACTTGTAAAATAATGCATGTTGAAGAAGCAGAGATAATTAAGTCATTAACCTGGAAGGGAAAGATTGTTGGTTTATTATGTTGCTGGAATGTAGGTTAAATGAACGAATGTGATTTATTAGGAGACTTTAGATTTTCTTTAATGTTTATAGATAATGACTTACTAAAACTTATTAAAATATGACATGCTGAAAAGTGCAGAGATGAACTCAAATTCCTATTCCATGGCCATTTATTGCCTTTTTTAAAAACGCTTTAGTTACTGCAGGCGGCACTGTTTTGTAAACATATTATGTAATAATTCTCATCTGCTGCTATTTCAGTCCTGCGGTTTTACCAATTAGATGGATTACTCTGCACTATATACAAGATAGATTCACATGGAGAGAAAAAATCTATTCACAGCGCACAAAATCCATCCAGATGGCAACATTTCAAGCTAAATGACAGCTACGGGGAATATTCTTCTCATGATGAGGGTTAAGATATTTGCTGACCATTCAGGAAAGCATTGCAGAAGAAAGTGTTCAAATCAAACCCATTAATGTTACGAAAATAATGAATAAGTGTGAAAGAAATGACATTCTACACGAATAGGACTGGAATTAATTAAAATCTGATGTACAGTAGTACTCGCGTCTTGTCATTAGAATCAATATGTCCATTATAGTTCAATGATAGCAAAATCCTGTATACAGAACTGAATCTTGATTATCACACAAACCATTCATTGAAATAGTTAATTGCAAACAGCAAAGAACGTTAAAAGAACGGATTAGTCTCCAACAGTTATTTGTTCATCTATTTGTTACTGATTAAAAAAAAAAAGTATTTTTGCATTTCATATGAATTACTTATTTTCATTGTTTGGAATGACTCCTACTTTACCTATTTCCTCTTGAGCTGAGCATTTTGAATGTTTTCATTTAGATCCACAGGTTTTCTGCAAAAAAAAAAAAAAAATCAGAAAGAGGCTGGTGGGCAACGGCTGTGTGAGGTTACACATCTGCATGTTTTTGATTGGTCTCTCAGAAATCTCAATTCTTTCAGTCAAATGTCTGATTTAAAATTCCAAATGCAGCTGCTGAATAATAGGAAAGTGGATGTACGTTGAAAACGGATGTAATACGTAAATGTACTGCAAACATATTGATGTAAAACTGGCAAGTAAGACAAAAAAATAACTGTTCCTGTAAAATAACACCGACACATTACACAACATGAAACTAGAATCCTTATTTTCACTGCAAGATGTTTATGAGCTGTCAAAGAACTCAGCACAAAAGGGTTTTTCTTTTTCCCTTTATATTTATCCTTAGTAAAGTATGGTGTGAAGCATCCCAATAATTTTATCATGATGTCTGACCATTTGAGAATGGCTTGGTCATTTGTGCATGGTACTAAAGAATCAGACTAATACATATTGTACATGTATTGAATAGCAGTCTTATGTAGTGCCACCCCTTCACCCTTTGATTATTCATTGTTTAGCGGAGTTTACCAGTTAAGCAACAGGGATGGTTTAGTTTCGCTTGGGAAAAAAGGTATATTTCCACTGCATCCAGCAGCATAGATGAAAACTGGATTACAAGGTCCTAGAGTAAATGGAGGAGAGTGGGTGAGTCTTCTATGACAAAGGCCTGTCCAGGTTTGTGGCTTTTTCAAACAGACTTAGTTAGCTTGTATAAATTCAACTGAGCTTTCTTTGCTGGGGAATGTAAACTGGTGTGAGTGCCTGTGTGTCTCTCTCAGATTACAGGAAAGTAATCTTCTATGAAATGTGTAGGCTGCCATTGTGAATTTTGTTTAAAAACCTTTCTTTTGTTTTTTTTTTTCTTTGTATTTATTCATTTTTTTAATATAGCGCTATTATATTATGCAGATTATGCAGCGCTTTACAGAAATTTGTCATTTACTTCAGTCTATGCCCTGTGGAGCTTACAATCTAATTTCCCTATTCAGTCACACACATAGATTGTGGGAGGAAACCCACGCAAGTGCAGGGAGAACATACAAACTCCATGCGGATGAAGTCCAGTGTGGAATTGAACCCAGAGCCCAGCACTGAAAGGCAGCAGTGCTAACCACTGATGTGGTTACTGTACTGCCCATTTCATGTTAATATTGGGTGGGAGATAGACTCTTTTTTAACATTTTAACAGCTAGTTGTGCCTGAAACAGCTAAATTGTGTTGATGTTTTTGTCTGACTGCTTAATGTGTGCCACATACAGATGACGATCCTATTACCAGTGCTTGCTATAACATAAATGAGTAAAACAGTCAACTTAGCAGACCAGATTTTATCCTTTACTATTCTGGACTACAGTCAGGGGACCTTATTGACTGAAGTCTGAAGCATAGAGCTATGAATTCACATCTATTCACCATTTCCTCATGTTCCCTTATTGAACAAATTATGCGAATTGCCGAATACAAGACCAATTCGGGTGACTACGCAAGTTGCAAACTTACTGAGCTCTTCACATCATTTTGTGTGCTCATGCACAGGTGCTTTGACTATTGACTAAGAGTGTGTCGAAGGCCACTTCAGAGTGGCGAATTGGGGGGCAGATGGCAGGGATCCAGTGTTTTGTAAGGTGGATATTCATTCAAAAGAGACAATGGCTACTGCAACTAAGTGACAACATGACCTAAGGACAAGGCGATATAGAAATAGAATATTCACAGAATACAGTTAGTGGGATATGATGAGACTGATGTCTCTGTCCTTCACTGGTCAAATTCAGCTCTTTCTGCATGACTTCTCATCCTACTTCTATCTGACTCACTACACCACACTACGCATCCATCATAGAATTTACCCGCTTGTCCGTCCGCCTCATTGGCAAGTGTATTCTCCAGTTAGTCAATCCTAAGAAGCGAATCTGCTTTAATTTTGGTGGTTCGACTCAAACTGTAGCAACGTGAATTTGACAGGTGAATTTGAACTTTAGTCAATGAGGCCCAGAATCTTTGTTTGGGACAGTCCCTTTAAAAGAATAATAAAGACCAGATTTAGATTTGGTTGGCCCCTATTCTGTACCACCCTCATGCCATTCTAGTTCAGCACTCACTGTCCCTTTTAATAGGTACAAATAAAATAAAGAAGCTCCATTCCAGTGTATTGTCTTTGACATTGGCCATTTCAATATAAAGAGAGCACAAGAAGAATAGGTTGTGCAAATGGAAAGTGGGAGCCACATAGAGAGCTGTACGCTTAAATGTAGCTATTCATCATCCTTAATGTGTTGTCATAAGGCTGAGTATAGCGGAGTTCCGTCACTAAAGGCAATGACTTAAACTTGCTCTGAAAGAGTCTTGCTCATTAATTTCTGACCCTTGTGCACTTTATTTCAAAATGACTTGACTTGACTACACACTTCACTGACTTAGGTAGACTCTGTTTTGATCTTATACTGGAACACCCAATATCGACTGGACTTACATCTTTTTGCTCTACTATTATAGTTTCTTCTAATTAACATGTATAGTATAGGTCCCTGAAAAATGATCAAACATGGTAGTTCAACCTCTGGTTAAGAAAAGGCAGATGATTAATATTTTTTTAGCAGCATGAAATTAGGCTTTTCTTTTCATAAAGAGTCAATGACAAGGAAAAAAAAAGATCAACTCTAGGATGAAAGTATTGCCATAAACATGATCAAACTCAAATTTGTAAAAATACAACATAAGTAAAAAATATCTGATGCAATTTAATTTATGTGGGAATAAAAAAGCACATTATTAATAGCAAAAGTAGGTTATTTTAAGTTTTGAAATATTTATAGAGAGTTATTTAGAGCTACTAAAGGGGCAAGACTTAATGTGGAATAAATGTAGAAAGAAAATATTGTTTACACTGTCCTTGGTTTTAAATATGTGTTAACCTGCCAGAATATACACAATAAAATTAGGTTTGAATATGTTCTAGAATGTTAGGGTTGATTTTAATACATATACTGTAGTACTGTACTGATGGTGATCACTGCTTTCTTGCTGATTTAAACTGCTCAATTTGAATGTCACCAATAAAACTCCCAAAATATAATAACTTGCAAATAAGAGACAAAATAGAGGGCACTTAATAATTAACACTGTGCAACCTCTGTTTCTCCAGTTCAAATCATTTTTATGTCAGTGTGTTCTGTCAGTACTTTAAGCCTGGTGGAAAGGCTTTGTAGGTAATACATTTGGTATTATAGGGTTTATAGGTAATTTCCCGCAACTACCCCGTTTAGTATTTGTTGGTGCTGTATCGGAACCTTCTGTTAAGTAATAATGTATTAGAGCCCAGTTTTGTTACAAAAAGTAACTAATTTATCCATATGTGGAAAAATATAGCTGGCAAAAGTATGATATAATTGATTTCCAGGTATGGTATGGTAGATACATGGCAGTACAGACAGAGTAGTGGCAGTTGGCTCACCAGGAGTAAGAAGGGGGTAGGCTCTAGGGGTAAAAGTGGATATCCTTTCCCCAGTAAAAGTACCCAGTGATCAGTGTAAGGTTTCTCTGAAGATTATGGGGTTAAGTGGGCAGAGCTCTTTCAGCCTGCAAAATGATCTTACTATTGTATAATTGTTTGAGGCTATGGTAACATACTGAAATTGTTGTAAAACTGTGTGCTGGTTCTTTCAGTAAACTGCTAAACATTACAAATGAATCTTACATGTCTTCATTTAGATTGTAAGCCCTGTGGGGAAGAGACCTCCAACCTTTTGTGCCAACCACAATCTGACATTTAAAGTGAAGTATCCTTGTGATATTATACTTGTATTCTGTAATGCACTTTTCCAATGTCGGTATTGTATTTGTATTGCTGAATTGTACAGCGCTGTGTATGTTTGTGGCGCTTTCTAAATAAAATCATACATACATACATACCTGCATTTTATTATTATCTACTGTTTCCAAACTGTCAATGATGGCCATGAGCCTGATATTGTGTTAGTCTAGATGGGATATATTTATATATACTGCATCTCCACCAAGGATTCTGTGAATCAGTCAAGATAGCAATACAATAATATAAAAAAATATTATCCAACCATTTTTAGTCATATGATATGTTTCTTAGTAGATTTTTGTGTCTAGATGACTTTATATGCGTTAGATGAAAATACAGTTTGGGTTTATATCATTTTGAGCTCAGCGTGAACTCATATGGGGTTAAAGGTCATTTGGCTCTGCTTGGGTAAAGTGCAAATCATTTATTTATTATCAATATTTTTTAAAAAGGACATGCTTAGATTAGGCACTCACACACACAGGTTGATTCTGGAGTAATTAATTTCATGCTGAACTATTTATGTGGGTATATTCCTTGTCTTCATCAGTATATTGCTATGGCAATGCAACATGCCGAAGCTTTGATTATGGGTTATTCACCTAGATTCTGTCTAGAACCTCTGACTCAGCCTGTCAGAGCTACAGAGAATGTCGGGAAGGATTTCCCCTGCTAAAGCAAACCAGATAATTCTTTAAATTGCTTTTTTTTTTATCTTTCTTTGCACCAGTTTTGGATCAACAAGAGACTAATTTTGTTTGGTTAAACCTGATGAACTTTTATTTTTTCAGCCTTCCTAAATATGTAAATATAGTCCTTATGTAGTACACAATTAGCTAGAGGTAGAGGACATTTGCCCAAATTTTGGTTTAAAAATAAATATCTGGAAAACAGAGTTAGTATTAAAGCAAAACTGGCCCCATAAGGAGAAAACCTTTTCCAACATTTTCACTGATTTTCACTGCTGGAAGCAGCAAACTCTAAACTACATCTTGGACCTTCTCAATATCTCTCTTGTCCCTTCCTTTAAAGGAAACCTAAAGCCAAAAAATAAAAAAAGACTGTTAAAATACTTACCTTATACTGAGCCGATTGATTACAGTCACAGCATGAGTTGTGCTGTAATTAGCTGGCTCCCGATGCTTCCTTCACAGCACACTGGCTGAATGAGAAGCCAGCGCAGCTCCTGCCAGTTGTTTCACCGGCTTCAAACATCATCCCGCTCATTGCAGGGAGTGTTATCATTGGCTCCCACAATGAATGTGATGATGTTTAACCCATTTTTCATCTAAAGTGAAACATGGTAGGAGGAGCTTTGCACTGGTTTCCAGAGGTGGGTAGAGTATTCAAAAATTTTACTCAAGTAAAAGTATTGTTACTTGAA
>WMED01013462.1:0-14405 GCA_019650415.1 Pipa parva | reverse complement strand
AAGCAATACCACAAAGGGAGCAACTGCAGCAGTTAGAGTGAGTAATAAACCTGCTCCCTAATATGCTTCAGTTTTTTGTTTTTTTTTTAAAGCTGTTTCAGCAAAAACATGCATTTAGAAAGAATGCTATTTGAATGGAAAAGCCTCAAATGTTACTGTCTGGTGTCATCTAATTTACTTAAGTTCATGTAAATGCAACAAGTGCTTCTTTTAACAATGTCCTTATCCACATTCTGTCCTCACTGCACCATATCGTACAGTGCATGCATATTACTATCATGGTTATATTTAATGCACCCATGATGGTAACAATTCATTATTCTCCTGATCCTCCTCTTTTTTCCCCTAGAGAAGAATGAATCTGGGGTTCATATTTTGTACCCAGCAGAGGCATGTTAGGTTACTACCTGAAACTGGACCCAAGGTGGAACCTGCAGCACAACTAACTGGGACGGAAACCCCAACATTCTGGTGTTCAATGATGCCCTTTTAGTGCCCCGGACTTACTGCTGCATAAACACTAGGGCACCAGAGCAACCCAGCAGGAATGAGCAAGGACCAAACCGGAATCACACAGAGTAGAGGGAATGCAGCAGGATCAGGATAAAAGGATAACAGCAATGTCAAAATGAGCAAAGGTCAATAACACAGATAACAGGACAAAAGAGCTTCAGCAGGACAACATGAAAACCAGCATGGGCAAAGACTAGAGGAAATTACCTCCTATTTAAAGGCCTGGATGATGACAAACAGGAAGCACCTGTGTAACCAATTACCAATTGTGCAGGCCCACAGATCAAGGTTCAAATGGAGTAGAGATATGACTGCTACCTGGAGTGCAACAGGTTCCTAGTTCCAAACCTGCCAGAGGTGCTGCCCTGCTGATGCAAACCGTGCCGCAAGCACCCTGGGACCAACAAGGGAAATGCCTGTCAAGGAGGAACTTCAGGGATGCAGGCCGTGGTGCACAATCTGTACTGGGTCCCCTCTCCTGAGCCAGAGCACGATCAGCACCGGGGCCCCCTCTCCTCCCAGCACACTACAGGGGTCCACCTGGAGGTTTGGGCCCAATCACCAATGAGATTGCTGCAACCTCTATAGGTAGGTATAATCTCTGAATGTTAGCCACATAAACTTAATTTAACCTTTTTTGATTTTAGAGTTAATTTTAGAGTTTGGAGTTTCAGTAAGTTGTAAACAGGGGTTCACATATGTAAACCTACAGATTACTTTTACCACATTTTTTTGTTGCTACTATATTTTTGAATAATAAGACATTAACTATTTCTGTACATTTTCACTGAAATTTAGGTAAACATTGTTACATGATGTACAGACTGGGACAGAACAACTAGGATTATAGCAGTTGTAGTCAGACCAGGCTCAACCATTCCATGTTCCCTGCTGATCCCAACATGTTTCCACTATATCTCAATGGGTTTCTACTGTATATGTGTGTGCATGTGTCCAGCCAAGGAACTATTATAAAAGGAGAAAGATTTTTATACTAGTTATGTTCAGGGGGTTGAATGGCATTTACTTTGAAGCTCACCCTTATAGTGAGGGACAGGCCACTAGCAACATAGCAAACTAGTCTAGACTCCACTGACAAATGTTATATGACTAGTTGTCTTGTCAGGCCTATAGCGAGTTAAATTCTTAAAGATTAAAATGAATATCAAAATACTGAGAGTATCAAATGTCAAAAAGGAAACTAAATAAAATAATGTTTATTCTCATATCTCTATTTAGACCCACTGGTGTCTTGACTTTCAATTTAAAATCCCATTATAATTCTTTCTGCAGAATCATTTTCTCCAAATTAATTCCTGCTGTGGCATATTCTACACATTGCAGAACTCACCGCCTTAAACAGAAATGAGTGAGGGGACACAATGTTGATTCTGAAAGAATTCTGGTTATTCATAGGAATTAATACTACATTTAACTAAACCTTTACATGAAAACTAAAAAATGTATACTTTTATCAAAAGATGCATGAAAAGCATCTGACAGAATAGACAGGCAGTATGGTATGGTATGGCAGTTTGGTTCCCAGTAAAAATGTGAACATAATATGCCCAAAAATGATATCTAAAATTGCTTATCCACATCCCACAAAAATTATTTAACCAGAGATAACACTCATTCATTAACTTATTTTGGGCAAGGCATTAAAGCTAGATTACCTTTAAAGTTTTTAGTTGCTAAAAACAGCAAAGGAAATATTGGTCTCCTGGTTCCAAATCTACTACCAAGCAATTTATTTTACTGACCTAGTGTGGGCCAAACAACTTTTACAGAAACTATGGGCACAGATTAAAAATCAAAATTGTATGTGTACTTGTACTATTCAGTGACAATAAACTCATCTAATCTAATCTAAAATATGGCTTCTCATGACATCAATTAGTCTTGTGAACTGTGACCTTTCCACCACTCAAAAGCCACTATAATATGCAACTTATGGAAAAACATTATTGTAAACTTCATAAACCACCCATAGTGCCAACATACCAACCATAATTTTAACATAACATATCACTATCACATATCTACATTTAGAAACTACTACTATTTTCTTCATTTGGAGAACAAGTACAGTATTATTAGAAAAAGGGTCCTTTGAAGGCTGCCACCTATATACCCTATATACAATTTTTTTTCTAGTTGTACTGAGCAAAATCAGATTGAGTTCTCAGTTATTGTTTACAGCTGTTTATCAGAAACTATTTCAGAAGGATGAATTTAATTATTAATTTCCACTACTTACGTATTATATTAACTTTCTAAAAAAAAAATAAAAAAAAAGACTTCAGTAATCTCCCTGATTGTCCCATAATATCAGGCAATTATTTTATTACTGGTAATTTGTTTGCTGATAGAAATTGTTTTTTTACAACCATTAGTTTTACAATTACCATCCTATAAGAAATCCCTTACCTATTGAAACTGATATTCTCTATAAATTGACAATATAACTATATCTGAATCAGTTTTAGATTTCAATGTACTTTACATTAGTAATCCAAATAACAGGAAAAAGTCAGTGTAATATTTTTTACAAAAAAAAACCCTCTTTATTATCTAGTGAAACGTTCAGTTTGGATACTATACAATATATTTTGAAACACAATTATTTTCTATCCACTGGTAAATTTTATTTGCAAACCCTGGGATCAGCCATGGGAACTATATTTGCTCTATCATATGCCAGTTAAGCTTGTTTTTTAGAGAGATATAAAAAAGATTTTTAGGAAACAGTAAGAAACAACTAAGGTTCTGATCTTGTCTTTTCATCAGTTTGTAAACAATGGCACGAACAAATGGCACCTATTTTTACAAATATATTTAACAAATCCTTAGAACTTTGCATTGTTCCCACTTGTTTTAAAATATTCACAATAATACCATTAGCTAAAAAAGGCAAAAATTAGGACTTTGAATGATGGTGGCCTTGATTTCTGTGGCTATGAAGGTTTTTGAACATTTGGTACTAGCTTGTTTGAAATATGGGGTGGGCCATTTATATGGATATACCTAAATAAAATGGGAATGGTTGGTGATATCAACTTCCTGTTTGTGGCACAATAGTATATGGTAGGGGGAAAACTTTTCAATATGGGTGTTGACCATGGTGGCCATTTTGAAGTCGGCCATGAACAGTTTCATGGAAAGTGGATTGGTCTTCGTGGGCCAGTTGAATGGCCACCAAGGTCTCCCAAATGGACCCCCTTAGACTTTTAACTTTGGGGTCATCTGAAGGCAATTGTCTCTGCTGTCAAAATACAAGATGTGCAGCATCTGAAACAATGGATAATGGAAGATTGTGCTAGCATTTCTTCTGTGGTATTGCTATCAGTGTGTCAAGAATAGGAGAAGAGGGTTGCATTGACAATCCAACACAATGGGCAGCACTTTGAACACATTTTGTAAGTGGTCATAAACTTGTAAATAACTCATGAAAGAACAAATTTATGTTAAAACCAAACACACCATTGTTTTTCTTGTGAAATTCTCAATAAGTTTGATGTGTTACATGAACCTCTTCCCATTGGAAAAAATAAAGTTGGATCCAAAATGGCCACCATTGTCAACACCCATCGTGAAAAGTTTTCCCCATCTCATGCCTTTTTTAGCATATATACAAATAACTGTGCTTCTATAGAGTCAACAGTGAAAATTCTAAAGTTTGCAGATGACACTACAGTTGTCTGTCTCATAATGGATGAAGAGGAATCTGCTTACAAAGGAAAGATTGAACAATTGATTTTCCTAGTGCTGTAGCACTAAGAAACAATAGCAGATTGCCAGATTATTAAAATTGTAATCTTACATGTATTGCCATTATTAATAATATTTTTTGTGTTTGGGCTTCACTCACACTTAAGGGGCACATTTACTAAAGTCAAATAGGTTTTTCAACTAGTAAATGCAGGAGGAACAGCCTGTATTTAACAATATCACTGTTTTCTCCTATTTACTAAACTGTTCAAAAACTATTTTTTCAACCAAAACCTATTTCTTCACCCTCAGGCTGGCATAAAACCATTATTCCCTATGGAGTTGGTCTTGTCATTTAGCCTAAGTCCAAAATATTTCCCCATTGAAAAGAGACATTGATATCAATATTAATATGTAATAGTAGGAATCCTCATAGAAAAACATTGCAAAGTGTGCTCCTGTTCACAGATCAATATTAATGGATAAAGATTTATTTAGATGGGGAATCATTTTTATCCATTCTTTATAAATCAGGGGGAATTTCAGACTATCTTTCTCCACATTTCTTCTTTGCTTAGAAAATTTTATGTATAGTATAGTAAATCACATAATACATAGTACAGAGAAACAAAAATTGACAGTGAAATGGGATGAAATCAATTGATGTGGTCAAACTGGTCTTAGTAAATATGGTTTTAAAGTGCACCTGTCACCTCAAAACTAATGCTAATTTAGGTTCTACTAATAAAATAATTGTTTTGTAAACATATATGTATTTTTAAAAATGTAACTTTATACAGCTTTTTTCACTGTCATCTTCCCTGTCAGTCTCACTTTTCTTTCCTGATTTGGGTTGGGTGGGGCTAAATGATGACTGACATTGTAGATCCTCCAATCAGATCCCTTAAATCACAATCTAGCAAAGATCTGATTGGAGGAGCTATAATGCCAATCATTATTTAGCCCCGCCCAACTTGACTCAGAAAGAAAAGTCAGGCTGACAGGGAAGATGACAGAGAGAAATGCTGTATAAAGGTACATTTTTTTAATACATATATATATTTACAAAAACGTTTATTTCATTAGTAGAACCTAAATTAGTATTAGAGTTTTGAGGTGACAAGTACAGTATAAGTCTATTATGCAATAACACGTTTGCAAAAAATATGTAAACCAAGTTGTTTAGGAAATGGAAGGGAATAGCTACCTGTCGACCCAGAGTAAATATCTTAGAAATTAGAAAGTTAAGATATAATATGAGCAGGTACAATAGGTCAAAAGGAATTGCACCGATGAGTAAGATTTTGATTCATATTTTACTCATTTAGAGAAAACAATTTCAAATCAAACATGGATATAGCAATTTCAAGGATACCTCAAGTACCAAAATAACAGCTCTTTAAAAGCAAGGAGCTCATGCCTTATACCAGTTTTGTTACACTAATGAGGCAACTAACTTTAAAGAAAATTGTAAACCATGACTGCTATATTTTAAAGATTCAGCTTTTATGGCTCTGTTGCTTTCTAGACCAAGACCTGTGTTTTTAAATAATAAAAGCATGCAGAACATGATATCTTTAGCATTGACTAGTACAATATATATTTGAGATAATTGGGGAATGTATAAATGCAATAAGCAGCTATGAGAGGTGTGCTCTTATGGTCTTAAGTGCATGAAAGGGTTCACAGATGTAAGGGATTCCAAAATTATTTTGGATAGGTGTATTTTCATTGGAGAAATGTAGCATACATGTGAAAATTCAATTTAATTGGTTATGAGCAACTTTTTTTTCATTTAGTGACTTCTTTTTGTGAAAAAAGATAAATTTAGCAGGGCTGATTCTGTTAAACTCTTAAAAACTTATTTCATTATTTGAATACATTGCATCAAGATAGCCTTATGTCTTAATATTCGATTCTCCAAAGGACCACACTTAACTGTATGCATGTATGTATGTAACTGTGTTCATTTATATAGCGTTACTATATTATGTAGTATGGTTTTATTTTGAGTTATCTCAACACATTAATGGGCGAGATTTATTAAAATCGAAAATATTGATTTTTTACTGATATTGCAACATTGATAATACCGATATCATGATATCAGGCGATTTTTACCGATTTCACGATATCAATATTGCTGATATTGAATGATTTTTCCTGATATCGTGATATCAGTATTGCCAATATCTCGATATCAGTCAATTATTTTGGATATTGCAATATTGATACTGCCGATATCGCGATACTGCAATTTGCTGATATCGGCAGTATTGATATTGCGATATAAATTTTTCAGCGATATTATGGATGTTTCCATAGAAATCGGTGATATCGGAAAAAATCAGCGATATCATGGTTCCAATATCGCAATATTGGTAAAATTGCCAATATCTATATCTCTATATTGAGAAAACAGCCAATATAGCAATATCGATATCGCAATATTGGTAAAAACTGCCGATATCGCAATATCGATATTTTTTATTTTAATAAATTTCACCCAACATTGTGTTGGAATGCTGCAAACTTAACCCTATCACAAGGTATTAAATGACCAAGCCACATAGATCTGTACACAGATATATATCTGTATACAGATCTGAAAGCATATACTCTGTTAAACTTTTTAATACTTGCACTATGTATTATGTGATTTACTATACTATACATAAAATTTTCTAAGCAAAGAAGAAATGTAGAGAAAGATAGCCTGAAATATATAGTTGCCAGAAATTGTTTAACATGTCCAGAAGGTAAAAGTAGTAAAATAACTATTATAGGTAATGACTGGGTTTCTCAAAGTTTTTATGAGGAGATAGATTTGTTAAATGTACAAAATTTTAAACTCAAACAATATATATAAATTATATATTAATTGGCTTAATATATTAAGTGGCTTTATTGTAATGATAAAAGATGACAATAATAAATAACATTTTTGCATAATTGAAAGCAAGCAAAATGTTAACATGAACACAGATAGTCAAAGTAAAATACGGATGCAAATCAGAATTATTTGTATGTATGTATGTATGTATAATTTTATTTATAAAGCGCCACAAATTTAAGCAGAGCTGTACAATTCAGTACAATAGAGATATGGGAAAAATGCATTAAACAATACAAGTAAAATAACACAAGAATACATCACTTTAAGTGCTAAGTTGCGGTTGACACAGGAGGTTGGAGGTCCCAGCCCAGTAGAACTTACAATCTAAGTTATTTAACTTTTTCATACAAAAATATAACTGACTCCATATTGTCTCAGTTTAAGGAGGCATTCATTTTACATCTTTAAATAGATTCTAAAAGTTATTGATGTCAAAAATACCGATCTTGGCTTTTCGAGTTTATCCTGCGAGATCTCGAGTTGATCCTGTGAGATTATAGCTTGGGTTTTTCAATTGAATTTTTTGATGGAAAGGTAGCCATACTACAAATGTAAAGGGTGTGTGCAATATGATGCGGTCCGTGTCATAGTCATAGAATGTAGCTGTGAAACTTGTTACCATAAATCAGTAGTATGTTTTAACTCAATGCACCCCATGCAATATGTGTATAAGTACCCAAATTAAATGGAATGATTTAGCAACACTAATAATGCATACATCTCAATATTACCCTTTAACAAGAAAGACAAATGAAAAATGCAAGTCTAAACACTGAATATTTAATAGGTGATGTTGGCATGTATGCACTACTAGTGTTGCCAGATCATTGCCTTTAATTTGGATAATAATATACACACATGTTATCTAGGGACTGTAAATTAGAATACTGCTTTAGTTTATGGTAATGCTTTTCAAAGTTTAATAGTTATTCAACATGTGTTTTGTATAAATATACAACACATAAAATAGTGCACTCTATTGCTATTTATAATGAACAAACAGCGCATAAAACAATTGTGTATCCATTTGTAGAAAAGTGAAAAGTCCAAAGATATATGTGACTGTCCATTGTACTCTTCTTAACAGTTCCTAAAATTGACTGGGAAATCCACTACTTTGCCAAAATGAATAGAAACCATATGGAAATGTCATAGAGTATCCTCTGCATAGCATGAAAAATTGAAACAAGAAAATGTTCCTAGTGTAATATTGTAAAAAAAAATCTAAATACTTATCATTTTACATATACTGTACATCTATTAAAGCAATATTACACTATATTTGCTTTTCTGTATGTGTTTTGTATAGCTTACACTGATCACACTTTTTGTTATTTGCTTCTATACAACTATTCTTACTTTTAAACGTCTTCCCAGAAAAATGGAAGATCATTAAATACTAAAGATTACAAATTACCAAATACAATCAATTATAGTTATGATGATGTTGATGATTTATCTGTTCAGTCGAAGCCGAATTTCAGTCATTTTATGAATCATTGTTCTCCACGCTTTCCTATCTTTGACTGCTTCTTTCAGTTCTTTTATGGGCATATTTGTCTCAGCCTTGATTGTGTCTATCCAGAGTGTTCTTTAGCGTCCTCTAGTTCTTGTCCCACTGGCTATGCTGAGCATTAATGTAGTTTCCAGAGAATTAGCTCACATAATGTATCCAAAGTATGAGAGTCGTTGCTTGGTGATTTTACTCTCTAGCAATATTTTTGGTTTGACACATTCTAGGATCATCTTGTTTGTGACTATTGATGTCCTTGGTATGTGCATCATTTGTCTCCAACACCATAGTTCGAAGGTGTTGATTTTTTTCTGTCTGCCTTCTTGAGTGTCCAGCTATCACATGATATGTGGAGATTGGGAAAATTATTGCATTGACCATACGGATCTTTGTTGCAATGCTAATATCTTTTATCTTCCATATATTTGCCATTCCTTGCTTTGCACTTCAGCCAAGTACAATTCTTCTTCTGATTTATGCCCCTGATTCGCAACTGTTGTCAGTCAAGGATCCGAGGAAAAGGAAATCTTTGACCAATTTAATTTTTTTCACCATTGATTGTTAAGTGGACTGTACCATTGCTTGCTGTCATCATTACCTTTGTTTCCTTGATGTTGAGGTACAGGCGAATGCACTCAATTTCTTCTTTTCACTTTCTGCAAGCAAAGTAGTATCATCAGCATATTGGAGGTTGTTTATGTTTCTACTACCAATTTTCACTTCAATTGGTGATATGTCCAGACTGCATTGTCTCATGATCATTTTGGCATACAGATTGAACAGGGGTGGTAATAGAGTGCAACCATGTCGAACGCCTTTCTGGATCTTAAACTAGCCTGTGTTGTCAATTGCTGTCCTGACTGTGGCTGCTTGATTAATGTAGAGCAATCTTATCAGTTCTTCCAGATGCTCTGGGATGCCCATTTTTTTCAGACATTCCCATAGCTTGTCATGTTCAATGCATTCAAATGCTTTGCTGTAGTCAATGAAGCACATATATACATACTTTTGATATTCACACATATTTGGGGAGCTCTCTTTCAATAATTAATGCCATCTTTTTGAATAATTTTCAGCATGATTTTGCTTGCATGTGATATGAGTGCAATAGTCCCATAGTTGCAGCATTCTTGAGTATCAACCTTTTTTTAAATAGGGACAAAAACTGGTCTTGTCCAATCTCTGGGCCATGATTTGGTCTTCCATATCTGCTGGCAGAGCTCTGTTAGCACTGTGATGGGCATGGGCTTGAGTAATTCAACCAGTATGTAGTTGATGCCAGGAGCTTTCTTGTTTGGTAGTTGTTTCAGAGCCCAGGCTACTTCTTCCTCCAGAATATCTGGTTCTTCCTATATTGGAAGAACTGACTGACTTGAGTGCTTATTTTCATACAGTTCTGCTGTATATTCTTGCCACCTTTGTTGAATTTGGCCTTTGCTCTGTAGTAGTTTGCCATTTCAATCAATTATTGTCACTGCTTTGTAGGGTGCCCTTGACTGCTTCACATGGGCAAAGAGCTCACAAGTGTGACCGTGCTTGCATCTTCCAATTTTTTGCATCATTCATTCCAGTAATGCTCCTTATCTCATCTCGCTTCTCTTTGAAATTCCACATTTAGCAATCTGAATTCATTACTCTTGCCAGTGGCTTTTGCTACTCTTCTTTTATTATAAATTTTGATTGTCACATCTGAGAGCCACTGTGGTCTTTTTGCTGTGTTTTTGCATGGGATGCATAGTTCTGCTACATCCATTAAGATCAATCTCATTTTTTCCCATAATTTGTCTGGGGTTTTTTCTGTCATGTTGAATGGATCAAATCTATTTTTTACCTCAACTGCATACTGTGCTGGGATGTTACTGGTGTCAAAATCTCATGCTGGAGGTGGTCCTTTGATGATGTTGAAACAGAGTTTGACCTTTGCAACAAGTAGTTGATAGTTGGAACCTCAATCAGCACCTGGTAACACTGTGACTGCTTCTACTGAGCTTTTCCAACTTTGTTGATAAAATAAATAATCAGTCCTATGCTGTTCATTAGGAGCTATCCATGTGTATAAGTGGCATTTTGGCTGTACAAACCACGTATTCATGATCAGTCAGATCAGAAAATTGATTTTCTTGACAACATTGTACCAAACGATCACCAGCTTCATTTCGTTCTCTTAATCCAAATTTGCCTATGATTGGTGAATCTTCTCCAGGGCCTACTTTAGTATTGAAATACCCAGCATTAAAGAGGATGTCCTTGGAGGGGGTTTGATTGATGGCATGTTGGAGGTTTGGAGGTCTGCATAAAATTTTTTGATGTCCTCCTCTTTTGCATTAGTGACTGGCGCATACACCTGCAGGATCGTAAGTGAATGAGGCTTCCCCTGGATACGTATGGATATGATTCTGTCATTGATGACATTGAAACATTGAACTGCCCCAGCAATTTTCTTGTTTGCAATGAAGGCGACTCCATTGCATCTGATGTTTTCATTCCTGGATTAGTAAACTATGCAAGCACCACTGTTGAATTAGCTGCTGTCTTTCCAGTGGAGCTCACTGATACCAAGGATATCAATATTGAGCTGCTCCACTTCAGATTTCATGATTTCAAGTTTGCCCGTATTCATAACATGGATGTTCTAAGTTCTGATGTTGTGAAACTTTGTATAAAGCAAAGACTTTTTTCACGTGGGGCTGCATCAGCTGATTGGCATCCTGATGGATTTGTCTGGCCTGCATCATAATAGCCTAAGCTAATCAAAAGTCATCTTTGTTTCTCCCTGGTAGCTTGTAGGATGCCTTCTGGCCCAGTGGGCCTACCTTCCAGCACCATGTTTGAAAGTATTTGGTTGTGATTCATAAAATATATTTGAACTTATAGTGGAGTAGTTTGTCACTGCTTTCTCCACCCCTCCCCATTTATCAGGGCTTGGAACCAGCATATAGCTTTTACCTGCTATACAGCTGGGTTAATTATAGTTATAGATAATAGTTTACTTTACCCCTTTATCTCTGACAACTAATAAAATATACAGTCTTGCATTTGTTTTGATAAATCACTGTTCAACCCTTCATTATTGACCAAAATGGTACAAGCCTGGGACTCCATTTCCCAGAACTTAAGGGTAGAATCCCAACTTCTTCTGAAAGCCTAGAAAAGATCAGACCTACATGAAAGAAATCAAGTATATTTTAATTCACAGAAGCCACTGACAAAAAATACAAAAACATGACTTAAGTAACTTTCAAAGAACTAGAATAATGAAAAAACCCACAGGCATCAACATCACTTTAAGATTGCACCAAAGGTGCCAGAACTTCTTGTCTTACTGACACGAAGGTTTGAAGGATTTAAAGAAAACAGAAAAGTTTTCTGAATATTAGACTGATAAATGTAGATTACAGTTATTGTAAATACAAATGGGTCAAAAAACAAAGTTAAAACAAAACAGCAGAAAATCCAGTAGTATGGCAAAAAATGGAAAAAAGATATATTGGTAAAGAAAGAGCAGGTGCAAACACAAATATTACAATATTATAACTTTTTCAGATTTAAACCATCATCATTTAAAAAAAAAAAATCTTCTGTATTTTATTAAACAGTACATATCGTTTAAGGTGCAAACAAAATGTGTTGGCTTTTTTTTATGATGATAGTGTAAGTAAATCTGTCAAAATAACCTCCTACTTGAAAAGTGGATTCTATCATTTACTCACACTAAAGAAACTTTCTTATTTTTGAGAATAAAAATTGTTTTAATGTAAAACAGAATCTATGATGGAAATAAAATACATGCCATTTCTACAGAAAAGTACATTATGTAATATTGAGCTGTAAGTGTATAGAAAGTGAGTACGCTGAGAGGGGTAGCATTAATATATTATGAAAATATTTTTCCAAGAAGCTCAATACTGCTCAGTACTGCTCTGACTTGCAGAGGGAATATCTCTTGAAAGCTTGTAAACTTGTAATAACCCGGTTATCTTGTAGGCTTTTTACAGTGTAATGCTGCCAATGTTATATTAGTTAGGTGGTAAGATAGAAATAAATATTACAATTGTTTTGGTCTAGCTACTACAATATAGAGTAACAAAGAAAGTAATTAAAAATTAAGCACAAACTTCAGTTAAGTCACTGACAGGAAGATTAAAATACATGTGTTAAGAAAATGGTATTTTGAGCTACTGATGGAAGTTGCCCTGAACTAATAATTATGAAGGTGGGTGGTTCCAGGAAGAGCAGAAGAAACCGAGTGGAAACGGTTGGAGTAAGAGAGACTGTAATGTAGGAGAATATTAGAGCGCAGCAGATTACAATATTATTGCAGCAAGAAAGGAAAGAAATCAGAGAGAGAGAAATATTTGAGGGCTAGAGGAGCTGAATTTAGTGTTAGCTGAGGGAAATTCAGAGAAGATTTCAGCTAAAGTTAAAACTGAGACAGCAGTAAGGAGAGGGAGGAGTAAGGGACTTAACCATCAGAAAACTGAAAACTATAGACCTGTTGTTATGACTGTGGAAATGTAGAGGGCGCGAAGTCTAATGACACCTGGTAATTCACCAATGGAAGAGAACTTGGACTTTGCAGCAGGATGCCTATATGTTGCGGCCTCCAGGGAAGCCTCTCCATGTGGCAACTTCAGGTGCAGACTATAAGATTACCAGCAAACACGGGACACAGGAAACTGAGCAAAACAGGGCTCACTACAGCACAGGAACTGCAGAAATAAACCAGAAACAGGATTCGCTGGATACAGGAATGCAGGATACTGGAGACTGGATGGCAGGATACTGGATACTGGAAGGCAGGATACAGTTCTTAAACACAAGTGATACAGCACAAAGCCACATGTAGAAGTGTAAATCCTTGCTCAGGCAAGATCAAAGTGAAACTAGCAGCCTTATATACAGGAACCTTTGCTGAGATTGGCTGAAACTCAGACTCTCTGAAAGATGGAACTGATTGGCTGAATTCAATACCAACAAGGCACAAGGCATGTACATAGTGGACAAACCTAAAAGCCGCTCAAATCCCTTTAAAGCATGCAGCCTCTGATAAGCAAACTGTGTTAATTCGGGTGCTCAGGAGTATGTTTAGGACCCAATGGTAGATTCAAAATTCTCCAAGTACTCCGGCACACCAGCAGTAAAAAAATAAGGGAGGAGCTGTGTATGTGATTGAACTACTTGAGGGAGCGGCATGCCAGGCATGTTGCAGCAGAGTGCATGTGCAGCCCTTGTAACACGATCAGCTACTTAATACACCTAGCAAGTTTACGATTACTGAGGTAATTGGTGGGAGTGGCCTTTCCAGGTGGAGGTAACGCTGTCTTGAGCAAATATGTATAAATGTTTGGTTTACTGATGGCATAGCATACTATGATTAAGCGCACAGCGCGAAACGCGTAAAAGGTGCCACAATTTTTTATTTTAATTTACTTTTTGTACTTGCTTTTAAGATTACTCCAATAAAGTGAATATTTTTTTTACTGCTGGTGTGCCGGAGTACTTGGAGAATTTTTAATGTACATAGTGGAGCCAAGCTTAGAACAGTACAGACCAGAATAAGACTCCATAGTGGCAAACCCGGTAAGGCTGCTGCCTGTGACTGGGAAGGCACGTAGCTAGCGCCTTACACCTGTAACTCTAACTTCTATTGTGGGTAAATTATTTGAAGGCTTTCTAAGAGATTCTATCCTGGAGTATCTTAACATTAAAAAACGTATATACTCGTGTATAAGTCGAGAAATTTAAGTTAAAAAAATCATGTAAAATAGTATA
>WMED01013459.1:1171-14406 GCA_019650415.1 Pipa parva | reverse complement strand
TCAAAATACAAATGCAATACGTGACAGATAAGATATACATGGATATAAAATAGCAATTCTCGCCAAGCATGTATATAAAGCATAAGAGACGGAGACAGCAGCATAAACATAACAAAGATGGAGATAGATATGCAAACATCACAGTTAATTTCTACTTGTGTCTCAAATATCTATTGATGAAACCCATGCCAAAATGAAGGGTAAAACTATAAATGTCTCCCCGTACTTCCAGGGGGTCTGTCCACTATGCCGACTTGAGTTATAGGTCTCATTGAAAAACAAGAGACCACAGGATTTCAGAAGTAGACTGAGTGCAAAGGTTATGGACGTGGGTGAAGACAGGACATAAAGCCTTGCTTGATTCATTTAGACTTAATTTTCAAGTTTGAGGAACATTTTCTAGAACTATAATCACTTAAGGGTCAAGGTTCCCACGTCAGACTTTTACCCCACAGGCAACTATGGGATTGTCAGTCTGAGCAGTGAATGAACACATTTAATTCATTTGGAGAATCCAACCGAAAGTAAGGTATTGGAGGTGTTTAAGTGGGAATTTAAACATTAATTTAAATTTAGGAACCCACCTCAGTTAAAATGGGGTGGTTGTCCTCACAAAAGGAAGAGCTCCTTAGGTAGGAGTATCCACAATATAACAATTTGTCAGAGGGGGATATATAATGTCAGAGTCTATTCTGTGAGCCTAGTAAATGGTTGTTCCATGCTCAACTAAATATATAGGTACAACTTACATAGATATGAATCTAATAAGGGTTCAGTAGCCATTAAGGATGTATGGGTCCGGTTGTAACATTGCCCCTGATAGTGGGTATGTTTATACAGCTATATAATGCAAAAAATATTCTCATCAATCTTAGAATCCTCTTATTTTTCATTACTGCAACCTATTTAAAGGAACAGTCACACCCAAAAATATATAAATTCCCATCTGCTTTGGCATGACAATCATTCAAAGAAAAAAACACTTCGCACAATGGTGAATTAGGCCCTCATGAGTGTTACTGATTCTTTAGGCTAGATTCACACTAGGGTGTTATGCACAGCGAATAATACTCTAGTGTGAAAAAAAAAAAAAAATATGCCAAAGCGTTATTTTTTCTTTTTCACACTAGCTTAATATGCACTGCTCATAATACGTTAGTGTGAACCTAGTCTTAGTGCAAACTTCCTGTATATGCTTTATGTAAAGCACCATAGAAAACAATGGGACTGAGTGTTACTGATTCTTTAGGCTAGGTTCACACTAGGGTATTATGCACAGCGAATAATACTCTAGTGTGAAAAAAAAAAAAAAGAAAAATATGGTGAGCGTGTTTTTCCTTTGAATTTACCAGCGACAGAGTGAATGCTCCCTCCGCATTCACATCACTTCCTGTGTGGTCACATTTTGGGAGGCGGGGTATAATACACTGGCCAAAATGCATTCCGGACCCAGCGTATGCGTATCATACACTAGTGAGTTTGGAACTAGGTAATCAGCATCAGCTTGTATTGAGCAGTATTTTTTTTCACGCTAGTGTATTATGCACTGCGCAGAATATGCTAGTGTGAACCTAGCCTTAGCTACAGCACTTGTGAAAAAGTTACCTGTTGATAAGACATTGTGATAGGACATGTTTGAGGCATTTTCTTATTTTATTTATTTTTTTGTTAATGTTCTTTTGAATACATTCATTTTTATGTATCTCTATGAAACTTATTATTGTATATCTGTGAAAGTTATTTAAAGAACACTTTGTATTTTAGGGGGTTATTCGCTAAGGTGCAAATCCGACTGTTGAATTCTCAAACGGCGGATTCCCATAGAAAATCCACGACAATTTCCCCATTGTAAAGTTGTCCCAATTTTTTTAAGTTAATATTGTGACCATTTTCCCATAATAAAGTCACGGCTTCGACAATATTCTCATTATAAAGACGCGACTGCGACAGTAGCAGCCTATTGCGACTGTCTTTACCTGGCAAATTCACACCTATACGCAACAATTCGGACTTTAGTGAATAACCCCCTTAGGGTTATTAGTCAATTGAAACAATTATTTGCCAAATAATGATGATAGAATAATAAAAACATTCTAAAAATAAGGAAATGTGTAAGCAACATGGTTATTTCCACCACCGGGTCATCAGTATTTTCCCAGATCCTACTATTATTGTAAAAGAATCTAAAGTATGACTTCTGTTCTCTAACAGACATACAGACACATAAATATAAGCTCAGCCTGACGGTTGGCTCCCACTAGCAAAATAAATGGAAAAAGCATCTAATAAATAGGGGAATTCTGTAACATAATCTACGTTTTTGTCAAACTGTTTCTATACGCTCTCACACACACACACAAATCCAATGCAACCATAAAACTGAAAATTATTTTTTAAAACATAAAAAAAAAACAAGGTCTGAGGACATGACAGATTTATCTGATGTTTGCAGAAATCGTGAAAATCTAAGAAAACCTTTATAAAATATAATTCAGTTTTCCTTTCTGTCGTTGACATTTTTCATTTGAAAAGGGTTCAGACTCCATCAAACAGCGACTTCTTATCTCTAACTGTGGATTTACAAGCGGCCTCTCTTTAAATGGATTAAGAACTACAAACTTTAGAGCAGATAGTATAGAGATACACAAATACCAAAGTCAATTTAGGCCTCATTCACACCAGCCATTTTGATGCCACTGCATTTGTTGGATGGAAAAGCGCATTTAAAATGACTTCACTTGAAAACTTACTATGGGAAAAAACAGGTAGTGATGCACAACTGAATCCAGTGACTCTACATCCTATTCCCTTACATTTTACATGCAAGTCTATGGGGGTGAATAAGGGTTTGAAGATAGAGATGATCACTAAAAATGAACTTTCAGTTGCTGCAACTACAGATATGCCAATGGCCCATTTCTATCCTACCCCTACTTTACCACTTCCCACTCACCTTCTGGGCACTCCGATTTCCTCCCACAATCCAAAACATACACCTGTATCAATGTGTGTGTGTGTGTGACTAAATAGGGAAACTAGATTGTAAGTACCACGGGGCAGTGACTGAAGTGAATGATGAATTTCTGTAAAGCGTTGCATAATATATCAGTGCTATATAAAAAAATGAATAATTACAAAAAAAAAAAAAACCTCGCTTACTCATACTCTCCTCCAACCTAGATGTCCCATGAAAACATATTAGTGTTTCACAAAGACCTTTAGTGACTACATGGGGTGATCTTATCTTTCAAAGCTTCTACTTACAATTACTGCAGTCCTATCTCACTTTATGACAATATACGTTATGTTTATAAGAGAATTAGGGCCTCATTGACTAAAGGATGAATTCATCTGTCAAATTCAACTCGCTACAATTCGAGTCGCATCGCCACGCTAATTGCAAATTCACTTCTCATTATTGACTTATCCTCGACTAGTCTGTTCTAACAAGTGGACAGCAGTGATTGCTGTCAGATGCATTGTGTGGCAAGTAGAAGTAGAATACGGAGCCCTGCCATCAGCCCCTTAATTAGCCAGTCTGAAGTGGTGAAGACAAATAGGTGAATTCGGAGCAGTTCACGTAGTCACATTCACTCTTTCGACACACTTCTCCGCTTAGTTAAAAGTAGAATTATCTTTGCACGCACAAAGTGATGCAAAGTGCTCCATAAGATCAAGATTATAGTAGTCACCAGAATTGGTTGTGTATTTGCCACATCGCAAAGTTTGCTCAATAAGCAAACATGGGGAAGTGGCGAATAGATGCGAATTCAAAGCTATGCGCAACTATTCGGATTTTAATCAATAAGGCTCTTAACGTTCTGTAGGACTCAGAGTTCTGATTTGCTTTCATTACTGCAGCCTGTGATGCCCTTTTCAGATAAATTAGCTCAGATCATGAAATAAGAAGCAAATATTACAAAACCATGGTCCCATTTAAAAATAGAATTATCCGAAATATGAATTTTGATCAAAATTACACAGTGTAGTATAGGATACACTGAAAATTAAGTAGGATATAAAATGACACTGTCATCTTACAGTCTCAACCTTTTTTTTTTTTCTTTTTTTTTTAATGCATTTAAATATTTCCAGTGGTAAAATACTTTCCTAAACTGAAACTTTTGTTATACGAGCATATTATAATTCCAATGTATTGACTGCCATAGTCATTTATTCTCAAAGCTCTGCAACCTTTGGAAAATTAAGGAAACCTCTTCCATTTTAAGATTGGAAAATGTTTGCACAAAACATATGAGAAAGATCCACTGGGCTAATTAATTAGTGGTCAAAGATAGCACTGTTAGTATTGCAGGCTGCTTATCTTATAATGTTGATGTTGCATACTTTACAGCCAGTGATTAATCAAAGACTTATGATAGCTTTAAAGCTAAAAAGCAATAACTCATTACACTACAAAGAATCTTGTCTGTTAAGATACCATTTCACCCTAATGGATGTAGTGACCTTATAGATTGTACACATCCCATTCGAGATCACAAAAACTATTTAAGTGTTTTCATAATTCATTTTTTTTTGTAGAGAATGTCCTAACATTTAAAGAAAAAGGAATGCACTGATTTTCTAAGAGATTTTGTCAGTTTAATGAACTCAAGTATAATCTAAATATGATAAGAAAAGCTTTGGATGTTAGATGTTCACATTGCATTCTATTGTTGTGTACACGACTAGAAATGTTCCCTTTTTAAAGCTGTAGGCCAGTGTTTTTCAACCTTTTTTCTTCAGGGGAACCCTTTGATGTAATAAAATTTCTGGTGGAAGCCCTAGAAACCCAGAAACCCTAGAAATCGCATAACGCACGTGACGTCACTGACGTCTACATACCCGACAGGTCACATAGGATGGATCCAAGGCTACGATCTCTCCCTGATTAGCTGGGTAATGATGCGGTCTCTGTCCCTGCTAACAATGATCGCTGTCAGATCACAGTTAGCAGGGACAAAGATCGAATCATTAGCTATCGACATCATTACCCGGCTCATCAGAGAGAAATCGATGCGATCTCTCTCTGATGAGCCGGGGTAATGATGCCGATCAACCAGTGTGTCGCGGAACCCTTGGGTTGTCCTTGCGGAATGCTTGGGTTCCGCGGAACCCCGGTTGAAAATCACTGCTGTAGGCTAAAGAAGTTGTTTTTTTCTCTATTAAATTTTTTTTTTGGTGTGTTGTGGTGGGGGATGGTGTGCTTTTTCAGAGTGGTAGATCACCGTCTACTCTCATGGTGTAAGGTATTGTGATTTCACTTTGTGTCTCTTTTGGGAACTAAGGGCATTATTATGCATTAAACCAAATCAAAATGCAAAGTTCATGTAGATAGTGCCTTGGGTAGAACTGAACTCACATCCCAGTGTGCCAAGGCAGCAAATCACACCTTGCTTACTTAGACCCAAACCGGTGGTCTCCCCCAACTTGGCAAAAAGAAGTATAGAAAACAGTCAGCTATTTGCTTTATTAGCCTAAAGCAAACAGTAGATTGCTTGCCCTGGTCACTGCATGTGGTTTTGTATATTTTATAGTAAATGAGCCAGTATGATTCAATTTGTTTCTTCCTGTTAATTAGGGGACATCGTCATATTGCATGCTAACGTCTTACGGCATCTTCTATATGACTATGACCTTTTAAGGTCTCTCTGTTTAATTACTCACAGGAACAATAGCAATGGCCCTTCATCAGGTTAAACAACACCTGCACATAAGCACTAATTACAGATACATGGCATCTAGGTAGAGAATGTGATCCCTAGTTACAGAGCAAGCACATATGAAATTCTAGTGTCAACATCTACAAACTGATCCAGGCTGCTTCCATATTAGAAATCCCCCCGCGCTAAGAATATATGCAAGTTAATTGGAAATTTGGTGAATACCCAAAGGCAACAGGGCAGATTAATGTAATTTGATTCCTCACAGTCTCTATAATAAAAATAAAATAAAAAAAGTCACAAAATGTGCAGCATTTAATCTAAAATAAATGTTGCATCTGTACATTAGATAAAGAATTCTGTTCATACTGCCAGCATTGCTCTTGAAACAATGTACAGTAGTTCAAGAAAATATATTTTTACTTTCATTTGGCAGAGTTAGTCTGAGTTATTGGAAAGCCTTTTTTTCAATTTTACTACCGCGGTACTGAAAATTCAGACACAAAACACACTAAAGTACGGTTTGGCACATAAACTTGAAATATGACATTTTTTATACCAGTACTCCGGTCAAACCCTGATAAATCAGCCTGGCCAAGCTGTGATCTTATCCCTACTGAGTCTTAAATAAATCCAGTTCTTTAAGTTCATGTTGTTGGAAGTTGTCACTAAATGAAATTGTGACCTTCTCCGATATGTGAACCTATCCCACAGACAACAACATTTATTGTGAAGATTAGAGGAAGGAAACATACGTTGGATAATTGTGATGTCGTCAGTATGCAACTGTAACAGATAGCATATTTGTGACGTCTGATTAATGGTGATCTGATGTGGGGCAACCAATCAGAAGGAAAGATTATGTTTTTTTTTAAAAATGAAATAGATACAGGAAAGGTAAGACACTAGCAATGAATCAATAGCTATTATTCTAACACAGTGAAGTTCATTTTAGCAACAATTCCCATCATCTTAAGTGAGCCACTTTTGAACAAGCTGGAACCAGATATAATATGGGAAACGCTTTTTTCTTTTTGTTTGTTTTATGATTTTAGAAATAAGGATGAGGATGTAAACTAAAATCCCAAGATAATAAAATCTGGGCAATGATGACAGAAAATTGACAACTAGGCAAAATGAATATTACTTTAAAACAGTGATGACCACCCTTTTTTGGCCTGGGGGCCATATTAAATTGCGGCACACGTGTCACGGGCTGCTTCAAAGTCACGACTTTTAAAATCGCAACCGCGACAAATTTTAAAGTTACAGCTGCAACAAATTTCCACAGTAAAGTGGCGACTGCGACAATATTCTCATTATAAAGACACGACTGCGACATTTCAGATTTCAGAATTCGGGCCATGGTCCGGATAGCACCGCGTCCGGCCCGCGGGCTGTAGGTTGGGCATCACTGCTTTAAAAATAACCAAAATGACAGGGGAAAATTGCATTACTTACCCTAATAAGTGATAAGCACTATGGGGATTATTCTCTAAAGTCTGAATACAACTGTCAAATTCTCAAACAGCGGATTCCCATAGCAAATCTGTGACAATATTTCATAGTAAAGTCGCAACTGCGACAATATTCTCATTAGAAAGACGCAACTGTGACAGTAGCTATTTACTGCAACTGTCTTTAGCTGACAAATTCACACTTTTACACAACAATTTGGACTTTAGGGAATAAACCCCCTAAAAGTGAGAATCTGACCTGCTGAAGTGAAATCTCATTACTTCAGGTCACAATGCTTCGATTCTCTACTCCTTGTTCACTAAGCAGAGGATTCCCGTAGTGAAGACGCAACTGTGTCAGTAGGCATCTCTTGCGTAGTGTGGCGTAGTCAGTCAGAAAGTAGGAGCCCTGCCATAACCCCCTAATTTGGCGCTTTAATCTGGCAAAAAAACTGGCAACTTCGACACAATATGCCTTGCAGAATTCGCTGCTACAACAGACTCTGATGCTTGATGAACCGGCAAATAACTTGTTGCACACACAGGTAGAGTGAGGTGCAGTGCTATGTAAGTCAGCAACTGTGCTAAGCTGTTGAATTGGTCTCAAATTCACTACATTCCAGAGTTTGTTGAATACATGGTATTGGGGAATACGATGAAGTGGGAAATAAATGTGAATTGTTACTTTTACATGACAATTTAACCTTACATGAATAAGCCCCTGTGTAATATTATGAATAAATCCCCCAGTCTATCTTATGATCACACCCTGTACCCTACTCAGACGTTACTTATATACTAAGATCAATTTGACCATATCAGTTTTAGAAGTTGGGATATTTATATGTTTTATACCTTAGTGTGGCAATGTCTGCAAACTATGTAATATGTTATTTTGCAGGTATGAATAATATTAATAACAATTTAATGTTCACTACAGTTTACATGTTACCAATACTAAACATGGGGTATTGTACTAAACTGATCTGATCCTTATTTATCTACATATTTCAATTTACTAATGTTCGTGAATGTTCTCATATTTTTTTTCTTTTGAGTTTTAAAACAAAGACTGTCACCATATTACCATAAAGAAACTAATGAACGCCGATTCCATAACTAAACATGAGCACAACTTTATCTCACAGTCCACTGTTTCATTCCATGCATACAAGATATTAATTTTACACAATCCATCGTAGTCAATACACAGACTATGGACACCTGAAAGTGCGGCACACATTGGAGTTGTTTGGAATGTTTCTCTTGACAGTTCACATTTTTTTTCTTGTATTGAACAGTTCATTTTAAAACATAATCATGTATGTGTATCCCGCCTCAGCAGTTCTCTGGATCCTTATGTCCTCTGGTTTTACTTGCGCAAATGCACATGACACACAAATGCCAGAGATTTGGCAAGAGCAGGCTGATTTGACTAAGGAGGATACAGCTGATAAGATCATCATCTGCTGTTGGACCCAAGGGTTTGCTTCTCTCCTCCAAAGAGGTGCAGTCACCCCTGATAAGCATCCCTTTGTGTGGAGATTCCTTCTGATACATACAAAGACATTTTGTCCTTCCATCTGTTTTGTTGCTTGTTCAGGATAAATATCACACAGTCCATTGCGTTGAAGAGTATCAAAAAACGTCTTCTGTTACATAGTTACCCTACACGAAATTTTACTTATGTTGGGGGAATATACATGAAAAAAGTATTAAGAGAGTTTGAGAAGAGTTTTAATTCATAATCAACTGATGTAAATTATACCAATGTTACATGTTAATACATAAACTAATCTTATTCAGTACTGTATCAAAACTGTTATTCAAAGGGAATTACAACTTCCCCTGAGTATTTTAGTGAGCTTTTCTACTCGCTCACGCAACTAGAGCTGAACACAGTTTGATAGCTCACTTAGGCCCAGGGGTTCTTTAATAACAGAAATACAACCTCCATTACCTCAGATTATTCCTGGAGACTTAAAGCACACACACACTTACATAGCCAGTGGTTTTATTTTTTCTTTGATGATCCTACAATCAAACAAACAAAAAAACACACCACGCTCCAATGTTTAATATATAAATGTTATGCAGAAGAAATATATATATTCTGACAATAATAATACAAGTTACACATGCGGTTTTCTTCTTGTTTGTTTATTGCAGGCTTATTTATTTATTTAGGGTTTCACTTTCCTGACAGCAAAAATCTGAAGGTATTAAAATAAAAGCGGTTAATAAAATTTTGGCCACTGGAAGGCGCTATTTCATGCAAGTCTATGGGGGACACTTTTTATTTTGCTCAGCAGATTTACAGTATAGCACTTCAGTTTAGACACTTTCCAATTCCACCCACTTCTTTCACAGTACCTGCAGTTCATTATTTTGTAACCACTTCTACTTTGTAGAACCTACGGCCCACGACGCGGTGCTATGAATTCTGAAGCCTGAATTGTTACGTATAAGTGTGAATTCGCCAGCTAAAGACAGTCACAATAGACTGTTACTGTCACAGTTATGTCTTTATAATGAGAATATTATTGCAGTCGTGACCTTACTATAGAAAAATGTCACAGCTGTAACTTTAACATTTGTCGCAGTTGCAACTTTGAAGCGGCCCGTGACACGCGTGTCGCAAATTTATATGGCCCCCAGGCCAAAAAAGGTTGGGCATCACTGGTATAAACAATATAAAAATATCCCATAGGCCCACCTGTTTCCTCTGCATTTAAAAGGCACAATTACCTAGTGGGAAAGATACTGTCATTTTTTGCAACAACACAATGTGATACATACCATGCATTTCTAGGGATTAGAACATTAATTAATTTGACTGTCGAATTCGCAAATAGCAGATTCCCATAGTAAATCTGCTACAATTTCCCCATTGTAAAGTTGCGATAATTTTTTTTAAAGTTAAGATTGCAACAATTTTCCCATAATAAAGTCGCGGCTGCGACAATATTCTCATTACAAAGACGCGACGGCGACAGTAGCAGCCTATTGCAACTGTCTTTATCTGGCGAATTCACACCTATACGCAACAATTCGAATTTTAGTGAATAACCCCCATGTTTTTTAATGGATGTAAAGCTGAAATGCAACTTCATTGCAAAGACCAAAGTTCACTTAATTTCTAAGATACACATGCCCAATTGTTGCAAGAATGGACAAAAAAAGGCAACAATACTTTGGCGAAAGCCACATTTTTAAACGAATCTAGCCTTATATATAGCTCCTATAGTGTTCATTCTAAATTTGCAACTCCAGATCAAACTTTATTGAGAGTTCTGGCAGACAGTTTTTTTTTCCTGAATGAAGAATGTGATTGTGTACTGCGTGTATGAGATTCATCAATAAAGTTTATTTTACCAGCAGCCAATGTGCTAACAGATAAAACTTCTCCCAACTCTTAGGTGATTTGGATTGTTGCTACTTTATTTTAAAAGACTGTTGGAAGCGAAAATATGACAACTGAACAAAAAAATCAGGACTGCACACCACTATTATGTGGAGATGACTCCATTTATTTATCACCACAGGTGAAAAGCATCAATGTTTTGAGGGATGAAGCTCCCTTCGTCGGGATGAGAAAACATACCTTCAAATATTATTAGATTAAATGGAGAAGGGAGGAGGCATCCTAACTGAAATATCTGAACTGCCATCAGAAACCCATTTAGTTCTCTGTTCTCTAGAATGCCACACGTTGGGCTTTGTCATATAATTAAAAGTGTTAATAATACCTTCTCCCAGCCCCAGGAAAGCTATCGTTCCTATACAGTCATAAACCCTACATCTTCCGTTTGTCTTCCCTGAAAATACACCTCGCGGTATTTGAGATTTTGTTTTAGAAGAGACAGCCTGAGTGTTACGAGGAAAGAAAAAGAGAGAATTATTTTAATCTTGTAAGCTGCAATGTTGTTATACAGAGAATGAATGTGATAGGAAAGTGTACAGTTGAAGGAGAAATGCCACAGCATTTTGATAAGAGCGCGATGAACTTTTTCCTCCCCTCCTGGTGAGATTATCAAGGAGAAGTGAACAAAATGCATCGTTTATAACCCAAAGCTCCACCATTATCTCTGGGTGAGACACTTGTTTTAAAAGGCACAAGGACCTTTTTACTCTCGGACTAAAGCTCTCTGCGAGGGCTCAGTATCCTTTTTCAATCATGAAAGACAGTTGACACACATGTGGCCAAAGTTTCCAAGCAACCACGCAATGGGTGGCAGAAAGGCCATTAATACACCCTTGAGGTCACTGCAGCTCCAAAGTACAGAGGAAGTAGATGAACAGTATAAGCTTCTTTGATCACAGATAATATCATACACCGATTGAAAGGAATACAAAACATGCTACTCTTTAAAAGAAATGTGGCCTGGTTAATCTATTAACAGTAAGAAATCAAGGCCCCCGAACACTACAACTATTTTAGATGAGGGATCAAAGTTCATCCAAAGGATACAAAGGAGTTTATAATATTCACTTATTAATGATTGCTTGTAAATGTTGCAAAAGATGATTCGTAAAAATCCAGAAAACTGTAGAGTGCACTGAAGGGAAAATAGAAATTACAGTGTATTCAAATATTTCTACCGCATTCATTTTGAGAACTTTGGGAACACTGTAGATGCGCTTCAATTACTGTAGGTAAAGGGGAGGAGACAGGTTAAGAAAGACTAAGTTTGTGAGAAATAAATGGGAAGATAAACATACCCGCGTGTTGTTGAACAGGGTGTGATAACACTGTCAGGGCCAGAAGTAGTAATCTGAGCGTGTCAAGAACAAGCACTGTATGTTGCTAAGTAGATACACAAATATTTATAAATATATGATAGTCATTTGGAATGTTGGAAATCAATTAGTTTTATGTGTGTTTGTGTTTCCCCATACTGTACTGAATATTTGTCCTTTCAGACTTTTACATGACATACATTTAGCAACACCTGAACACTCTAATCCTAAGGATGTTATAGACATAAAATATTGAGTAAAGAGTCCAACATACTCTTTGATGGAAATGCTAATTGAAAATAAGAATCACTGAGTCAGTAATCTGATACACACAGACATGATATTCCTACAAAGCCCCACAAATGGAATAAAACATTTCACAGACCTGAATGTTGGCTGCATGCATCTGCAAAACTAGTGGTTCACGTGAAAGGTGTAAATAACTGTGGAGCTTCCACCAAGAGATTCAGAAACCAGAATACTCTTATGCTATTATGAAAATATAATGGCAAAACATGTAACAATAACACTGTGCTTCTTCTCTAATAATACTATCTGCTGGGATCTAAACAGTTGCAAGGGACTTATTCATAAAAGTCCAAAGAGTCACGTACAGGTCTAAATTCATCCACCTATTTATCAAACATTGTGATGTGACGAATTCGCAACCAATTACGATGGTCGTGGACTTGCGAAAGCACTTTGCATCACTTTGTGTGCGCACTATGTAATTTAGCATCAAGCTTTGCAGCCTGTGAAAGTAGTGAATCCAACAAGGTGTACTGTTTTGAATTTGCCAGTTTTACTTTGCCAGATCAGAGGTGTTGATGGCAGGGCTCCTACTGTTCGACTGACATACACCGTGCAAGAAAATGCATCCACTGCTGTTTGCTTCTTCACTTTGGTAATAAGCAATGTAATTACAGAGAAGCGCAGTATTTTGGGAGCTATCAATTCTTGCTCCTGAAGGATGAAGCGAAAACCCCTGAAACGTTGGACTTTAACTCTTAGCATGCCAGTGACATCATTTTATTGGTATTCTGGAAGTTGTAGTCCAAAGAAACATAATAAAGTCTCAGGAACAATATATATCCAGAAACAAGCTTAACCAGGGCTCCATAGTGGCCCAAGTAACCAATAAAGATAAAAACAGGCAAGGTGACTGAACTGCATCAATAAGGGTAAAAACCCATGTACTGCAGAGTGCCGGACACATGTATTTCACCATCTGAAACATTGTGCCAGACACATGTATTTCACCATCTGAAACATTGTGCCGGACACATGTATTTCACCAGAGGGGGAGGGGGTTGTCGCGGGATGGGGGCGCCAGAAGAGGGGGTAGTGCAGGATCGGGGCGCCGGGGGAGGGGGGC
>WMED01013458.1:4230-14406 GCA_019650415.1 Pipa parva | reverse complement strand
ACTTTGTAAAAATTAACATTTGTGTCATTCTCAAAACTTTTGGCCATGACTGTACTAGCATATATTACTCCAGCTTTCCACTGCCAGTGACAAGTCCACATACACTCCACCTGTGTTTAAAATTGACTGGATTATCCCACCAGATCAGCTGGTACTGGACTTTTGTAATTACGTTTGAACTTTTGTTTCTTAGAGATTATTGGCATTGTTAAAAGAGAAGCTTACTGCAAATATTAACCTCTGCCGCATTGTGTAGATGCTGTCAACAGAATCATTTAACAGATAAACAGTGAAATCAATAAACACTAACAGTATATTCAATGTTTGTTTTGCAATTAATATTGAAATTTAAATATATATATATATATATATATATATATATATATATATATATATATATATATATATATATATAGTTTGGGACTTTATACCCCATTTCATAAAAAAGGATTTTTTAACTGGACAATTTTCCCAATTCTATAACACAATAACAAAAGCAAGCTTAAAGAACGTCCTTTTATCCCCAATTTATATAATATATAAAAAAATAAAAAAAATCAGTCATAGCACAACCAATGGGTTAAATCATGTGATTTAAACCAGCAGTTAAAAAAGAAACCTGAACTATTTAAATTGCCTATAACTTCCGTTACTGCGAAGGGAAATAGAAATTGGGAACAGACTTCTCTTTCACATAAAGCCACTAAACAACACAGATGTACAACTTACAGGGGAGTGAAATGTATCGACCCCTTCCATCAATCCTGTAAAGAGCAGCTTATAAAGGTAAGAATCTGAGAATTTAGGGGTGTGCTGAGAAATATTTAATCCTCTTCTTTGATAGTGTATCAGCATTTATATCCACTGAACAATTTATAGCTAGGCAGGGACTCAAACAGCAGCTGCTTACATTGCACAAAACATTACAACAACAACAAAAAGTAGCGGGGCTTCTGTCTGAAGATGTAAACCACGTCAGCAATATGGACTGTGTTTCCAGAACAAGGTCTTTACTAAGCTCTGGGGAAATATTCTATCTGGCTGACATGTGAGAGAGTTAAAGTTGAAAACGCTCTTATGAAATGACATTATAATAGTGCGTGTTATTATTATTAAGGTACAACTTGCAGTTAGACCCCAATGTATTGATGGTTAGAGAAACTAAATATATAAAAGACTATGGGATAATTTAGAATAAATACTTATAGTGGCTACAGTTAGATCAGTATTAATATGTGTCATCAGTTTTCTACATACAGCAGATTGAAGAAAGGACTCGGTTACATTGCCTAAAAGCAAATCTAGGCTAGTCATGGAGAGAAAGATTGGCAATAATTTCTCTTGAAAATCAGTAGCAATCTGTATCACCTCACTCACTAAGACTTGCATAGCAATATCTAAACATTACTCCCCTTTTAAAATACAACTGTAACCAAACCATTTTTTTCTTTAGCTTTTTTCCAATACTTATTGTGAAAGAATGACGATATATTGTTATTATGGTTTCTGTTTCATTTTAGTGCTATATCCTCCAGATTTCCCTGGATGTTCCTTTACTTGGTAGCAAGACAGCTGCACTCCTTAAAGCAAGGGGCCACTGTCTTTATACAGGCAGTAAGTGAAATTTTTAAACTACTACAACTGAGGCAATGGCCTCCTCCCGGAGGATGTTAAATCATTTTTTTTTAAAAATTATTTATTTATTTATTTTTGTAAATGCAACACAGTGTAAAAAACACAAGTGATCAACCTGCCACAAGCCCTCAGTCACTTATATGAATCACTGTGATGACTGCTGTTTAGTCACTTTGTATTGTATAGTAAGAAAAAACATCAGCAAGCTTCTAGGGTCCCTTACTTCAAATTCCGGCTCCTTGCCCCCAACTGAGAGTCTCCCAGTTCTCCTCCCCTGGAGCTTGATGGCTGGCTTTGTCACTGGCACTCTACCAATCAGGAAGAAGCAGGCACTATCACTTGTGATGCCACTGACACTTAGCCAATCAAAATACAGTAGGTGGTGCACCAGTAACAACATTTCTGGAATGTTTAGGAAGTATGGGTCCTTTAGGCTTTTTTTTTTTTTTTTAAGGTAAAATGGCTGGACAAACAGGAAGGGGTCACTGACACAGCTTGATGTAAGCAAAAGGGGGATCTTTTGGTAAAATGTACCATTAGATGGGGTGACTAGCAAAAGATAAATGTACAGCAAAAATAAAAAGCTGGGAACACAAAATCCCAGATTGACTTCATAGGAAACATTGTAACCTCATTATAAGATGAACATTTCTTTGCTTTTTTGCTTGAATTTGTCCTCCACAGTGCCATTGTCACTCTCCATTACAGCCCATCAGACAAGCATATTACAGTGCTGGGTAAACACAGCAGATGGCCAGCTGTTCTATTAGTCTGACAGATGAAATAAAAATGCACTACAAATACTCATTTCCCCAACTCTAAGACTTGGAATGTTTTTGTTCCTAAAGTCAGAACGAAATGTCAAATGCATCAGGGTACTGGCAAATATTTAAGAAACTGGTGCCAATTATTACCCAACATCACACCTTTATCTGATGTGCTGATAAAGTATTGCAAATACCATTAACTGTATTACTGCCAGAAAAGGAACGCTAAGCTTGGTGCCTACCACTTATGGTGAACTACAACAACCAGCACCCCAGATTCTAATCAGCATTGATATAAATAACTTCTGCTGTACTACAACTTCCAACATCTCATCAACAGCTTGTAATTGGAATGCAGAAATTGGGAGCAGCTGGAGGTTTACAATGTAAATAGTGCCAGATCTCCTTATAGGCACAAGAGGCTCAAGCCTATAGGTGGTTCAGATGGAAGGGCGCCACTCTTGTAGTCAGGGATGTATGTAGGGGGCCAGCATTGGACTGGCCTGGGAATGGCCCACTAGGCCCCTTGCCAGCCAATGTCACATGACATATGACAACGGAGAAGAAAGTTTTCCATGGCCAGCTGGCCTGACGGGTGGCTTTCCAGTCAGGCCAGTCCAGTACTGCAGGTGGATTAGGGGGATGCATTCTAACAAAGAAGAAATTTTAAAATTCAAATGTTGAACCTAACCATTGTGATGTTTCTTTGTATGGAATTATAAACTAAACAAAGCACTTCTGTTCACTGCATAATTTGTGAATATTTGCAAAAAGGGGTGTGGCCAGTTAGTATGTGTTGCCTAAAGCATCTTGTGCCTTATAAACTCTTCAGACAGAACTCCGCACATGTAAAGAGGGCAAGTATTATTTCAAATAAGTACTCATATTTCCCACAATGCTGCAAAGATAAAGAATAAATGTAAAATTTATGACTAATCACAATGGAGAAATGTATCAAGTGGCATTAACGTAAAAAATAGAAGCAAATTACTTTGCGTCCATTTAATAGCAATTTGCACTTTATTAGAAATTTATCATCCACTTTGTGTCCATTTTGCACCAGCTCTGCCTGTTTTTTTTATTTTTATGAAAATCAGTGTTTAAGACGAGGTGCACTTGATTTATGAAGGTTAGAACGATGTTAAGAACTATTATAAAGAGTAAAATTAAGGCCTGTCTGAATCCTGGCATTAGAGAACCAGGTACACATTTGTGTAAAAAATGTTAGCAATTCCTATTTTGCGTCCTTTTTTTTTACACTAATGACTGGTTTATGTACAAAAATGTTAGCAATTACCATTTGTGCACGTATATTGTTTACATTTTGCTAATATGAGGACACAAACTGAAATTGCTAACATTTTTTGCACAAACCAATAATTAGTGTAAAAAAAAGGACGCAAATTGCTAACGTTTTTATGCAAAAATCGAAGTTATCATTAGGCGCACGTTTAATGGTAAAAAGCTGTTATTTTTAAGCACTTATTTTTATCATCGCGATAACGCCACTTGATATATCTCCTCCATAGTTTATAAGGCTAAAAAAGACACAAGTTTATCCAGTTCAGCCTACTATACTACAATTGAAACAAAATAAATTGAATGAAGACTCTGCCTACAAGTGTCTAAATCCTAATAAAGTAAAAATGGGACTTTTATTTACAGTATTATACAGTATCTGTCTAGCCTAGCCAAACACCATTTTTGTTTTAATACTACCTAATTCTAAGGGGGTAATTCAGGATAGTGCGAAGTGAGGTGCGGAGTCCTCACCTCACTTCGCACTGACTGATATGCGCTCGCTGATGCCCTGCATGCGGACATCAGCGAGCGCTTTAAAGGGATTCCAGTAGTCTTGGCGAGAGCAAAAGAGTTGCCTCGCTGAGACTGGAATCCCTTTAAAGCGCTCGCTGATGTCCACGTGCAGGACATCAGCGAGTGCATATCAGTCAATGCGAAGTGAGGCGAAGACTCCGCACCTCACTTCGCACTATCCTGAATTACCCCCTAAACGTTGAGTGCCTGTATGAAATAACTATATAATGCTGCCTATTACAGCTGGGTACAATACCGCCTGTTACAGCTGGGTACAATACCGCCTGTTACAGCCGGGTACAATACCGCCTGCTACAGCTGGTACAATACCGCCTGCTACAGCTGGGTACAATACCGCCTGCTACAGCTGGGTACAATACCGCCTGCTACAGCTGGGTACAATACCGCCTGTTACAGCTGGGTACAATACCGCCTGTTACAGCTGGGTACAATACCGCCTGTTAAAGCGTACAATATCGCCTGTTAATGCTGGGTACAATACCGCCTGTTACAGCTGGGTACAATACCGCCTGTTAATGCTGGGTACAATACCACCTGTTAATGCTGGGTACAATACCATCTGTTAATGCTGGGTACAATACCGCCTGTTAATGCTGGGTATAACAATGTTAAGGGTGAAGTAAAAACTTACTGGCAAGATGAACGCACCTTTCAGAATAAGGCCTTGTTGTGGAACTTGATGAATTATAGAAATGGAACAAATTGTGATATTTTAATATGGCTGCTGCCTTATTATGAAGTTCATGATGTCATAGATGTGCAGTCTACAAGTCAAGTTTACTAATACTGCGAAGCCCTATTGTTTGCACATATACATATCTAGTATCTGTCTTATGTTGGGGAGCCTCATGACAGTATATGAGAACTTTTATCTTGGGGGACGCCCCAGGTAATGTGTGTTCTTACTGGAATTGCAGGACGTTTCACATTATTTATTGTTATAAGTGCTCATATCTTATGACTATCTTACTGACTATTGTTACCTAGTGTTGTCCTTAGTAAACTTTCTCACACAATGTCATATACCTGTATGAGCTTTAGTGGTCATTTTGTAGGATTTGTATTTGTCTCTATCTTTGTTATGCTCCTATTTATATATTATTATTTTATTACTATTGTAGTATATGCCACGGTGAGTGGCGTGGGGGGATTTGTACCCCACCGGTATCCAGTGTGGATGTAAAATAGAACGTCCCTCATCCCTCCTTACTTCACAGAGAATTCTATTTATTTCTTATCTAATGTGGGGTGTTCTATTCTCCATTACACCTACTATACTTTGTAATTGGAATAAGATACCGTTATACCATCAGTTCGTATTCCTTGTAAGACAGTAGGAAACTAGCATTACTAGTCTGACATTGTATGAGCACCAGTGTTATTACACTGCATCGTTACATTTGCCTATTTGTTTCTTTTGGACGCATAAATCAACATTATGGTTGGCAGCTTCCCCGGGTTTTGTTTTTCCATGTAAGGGTCCTGTTTATAATCTCTCCAATATTGCATTTAGAGATATGTACGAAAGGGGGAAAAAATCTGGCACCAGAATAAAAAGCTGTTCTAAAAAAGAAACAAAACAAAGATCTGTATGCTTGATTTTGGTGCATTTTAGAATTAAAAGCAACATTTAAACTATGGAGATTAGACCAATAAACCTCTCCATTAATGCACAGCTCATATTTGTTAGTCCATTGAACTATACCCTACTTTTGTATGTTACATTTAATCCAATGATCAATATTAATATTATGAGGATGTAAAGTATTTAAAGGAAGCCACAATTTCAATTGAGCCCCTCCCACTGAGTGAGTCCCAGACACAGTAGCATTGACTGCTTGCCCAGACCCTTCTCTGCCCCTTTTCTGATGTGCATCTCATCCTCGTGTACATACAGAAGGTATAATTCATGTGCATATTACACCAGCTCTCAAGTCATTGTGTACAAAGCCTGGTGAAAGTGTCTGAAAGCTACACTGGGGAGTGAAAATAGGAAGATGATGAATATTTCAGAAGATGATGGGTCTTTCGGGCTGAAAAACTATAGCCATCCACACTGCAGTAAGGTTACCCATCCTGGGAAATTAAATGTATGTCACTTTAGTTTCTCTTTAATGGGGCAACCGGGAACCAACTGTTTTAAGTAATCTCCAAAAAACTGACTAGATCTGGCTCATATTTTCCATCCTCTTTGGGTTAAAAACCACCCACAATAAAGAGAATAATGTGACCATAACAGAGCAGAAATCAGCAATTCTCTTAATAAGCAATCACATTTTGTAAATGGCAACAGTTTAGAAAACAGTAGAAAACCATTGGGGACTTGAATTCTAAAGAACAATAAACTTGCTTAGTAGCTGTGAATGTCAAAATCAAACTTACCTCACATGAAACAGTATCAAAATCCTCAGGAATCTGCAGACAAAGTAAACACAATTAAGATTTCCCTTATTAATGTAACAGTATAATAGTGTTCTTACAATACAAAGCACACTACATGAAGCATGCTTAAATATAACACTTGGAAAATATAGCGCCTGTTATCAGAATATAAATGAGGCGGCACTAATTATTCTTAGAGTGGCACATATCATGTCCTGCTATTGTGGTAATGCTGACATACTGGGCTCATGGTATAATAGAGCAGTTTCGGACTCCTTACCTAAATTGAAAACCTATCACAAAGTGAAGCCCTATGCAAAACTGAAAGTGGTGCCCATATGTTTGCCAGCCAGTCAGAGGCAGCAAACAGAATAGGTATTGGAGGGCCTGGGAAATTGCTCAGTTTGTATAACCCCTAAAACTGGGCCAAGGAATAATACTCGTCAAATTACTTTAAGTAGGATTTTATTATGAATTGTTGTGGTACAGTAGATTAATGTTATTACAAGTACAATTTCACCGACCGGCTTGTATTCAACGCGCTACGACCTGATCGGCTACAATGTGCTACAAATGGAATGTGTCTATGTAAGTGTAATAATTATAAAGTGAATCAAAGCAGAGAGAGGAATTCATTACAGGGTTACTATGGGTTACTAGACCTCTGAATCAGCTTCCCCTGACAGAACTGAAAAGTTGGCAATAGCAATTTAAGGGGTTTGTATTTAGTGAAGGTGCCAAACTGGCAACTAAGCAAAGTCACATGACCAACACAAAAAACAGCTAAATGTAGTTAAAATGCCAAACTAGCCTTAAACACAAGCCAAACCTGGATCAAAGTATCTCCAAAGCAGCAGCAGCATCTCTCCCCCACACACACACCAAATAATTGTTAATGTGCAATAAATACTGGCATTTAAAGACTTTTTTTACTAACCTGTTCAAAACTGCAAATGTTTTATAAGGGGCTTGTCATTTCACTGATCGGGACTTTCCTCATAATGGCGCATATGAATGAACAAATGAAGCCTAATCTTAACAGACTGTCAGTAAATCTAATGCAGGGTGCCAACTCTGCCCCTTACCCCCAGCCCTGTCCCTCTTACACAGGTTGGCTGGACCACCTTACCCCATATTGTTTGGTGTGGCTGGGGAAATAATTAAATTGAAATGCTCCTCTGGACCCCATACCCCACCCTGCACCAGATTTTAAGCCTAGGGGTTGAAAACTTACCCTCATCACCCCCCACCACTAAGTCAGGAGAAACAGGTGTTACTACCCTGGAGGGGGTCAGTTGCTGATCCTCTCACCTCTGATACTGGGGCCCTAAAAATTAATCTTAAACTATGTGTCCAATCCCTTAGACAGATATAGATATTCGAACAGAAACAGGCCAATAAAATGTTTACTGATCTGGACAGCTGAATGGTACAATTGGTAACTGAACCAAGTCAAAATGACTGCACAGATGGGACAAAAATCTGACTTTCCCCAGTTCCCAGCATTCATATGCTAATTCCAGGGAAATGTGCAAAATTAGAGAAAGCCACAGCTGAAAACAGGCAGAAACTCGATAGTTTAGCTATGGGAGGCCTATTAAAGCGACCCTCAAAATCAATACTTAATAATTCCTGCTAAAGAAGTCACAGGTGGCCAATGTTCTGTTTGCAGCTTATCAACCTAGAGAAACCAGATATACCTTTAAAGATAAATAAATCTTTGCTTCCATGGCTACCACTGCTTCAGTCAAGGATTATTTTCTGTCACACATACCACTAGAGTAAGTATCTGTAGGATTTACTCATTTAAACATAATCATGACTGAAAAAAGTTGATGGAAACATGACAAAGGACTTCAGTATGTCTATTAAAAGCATTGACATGGATATCATAAAGGGATACAATAATATTGTTGTCCCAATGTGCCATTAATTCATTAATGAATGTTTTCATTTTTTTCTTAGATAAATTTCAATACAGCCATGGATCTCCAAACCAAAGTGGGGCTCTTTTATCCAAGCCAAACTTTAGGTCATAACACAGACATAGAAGAAATCATTTACTTCCAGAATGTCATCTCTCGACTCTTGCACGGTTACATTGGGACATTTGTTCCACTCGGATTATTGTCTGCCATTGCAATTCTTATAATAAGCATCAGGAACAAGGTTCTCCATCAAAAATGGGAAAACTTGGATTTTTATCTTTTGATTGTAGCTATTACTGATCTTACAATTGTTATGTACTCTTTTACTACTATAACAAGGCCAGATTACATGGAAATAACCAACCTGGCCTGTGGTGCTCTTGCATCACTCTTTAATCTAAGCTATTTCACAAATCAGTACCTCCTTCTTCTGCTGTTAATTATGATTGTTCCCTCAAATAACTCCATTATAATGTATGTTGTGGCAAAGGCAAATCAGAATCGCGTTTTATGTGCATCTATCATTCTGTTTTTATCACTTTTAATGTCCCTACTGGCAGCATCACTTCTGGGAACACACAAGGATCTTAACAACACTACACTGTGCCAATTGGACCCATTAAATGCAAATCCAAGTTATGACTTCATGAAGTTTACAGCTGGATTTTGCATGCCATCCATTGTCACTCTCTTGTTCTTTGTGCAACTGCTTTATCATTTAAGAAAACTAGAAGACTCAACAATAAAGGATAAAGTACGAGCCCAAAAGGTGGTCCTAATTCATATCTTAATACTGTTCTTCTGCCGCTTGTTCTACAATATCATGCTGCTTATGAGGACAAGGCTAAAACTGCAAGTTCTCAGCATGACCCCCAAACTAGAGTTGGTTATGAACATTGCAGAATTGGCAGTATTCAGTGGAAGCTGCATTAACCTAATTTTCTCCATTACCTTACACCAGCCATTTAGACTAGAGGCCTGGAAAGCTCTACAGCACCTGAAACAGCTGTGTTGCAAGACCCACTCTTATGAAGGTGCTGAAATGAGCAATTCCCCAATATGACATGTACCTACCAGAATTAAAAGAGAAATAATATCTCTGAGTTATTAGAGGAATATATCTTTTCTGCTTTCACAGTACCCTTTTATGTTATGTTATGTTTTTATACAGCACTTACTATATATCTATAGTAGGAAAATATACAGTGTTCCATATTTATAATGACACAAAGGATTGTGAAGTGAGAAAGAAGTGGAGAACAGGGTAATTAAGAGTTCAGGAGTGGAACTTCGGGAGGTGGGCTCCGGTGCGCAATCTGCACCAGGCTCCTCCTCTTGGGCTGATGTATGATTGGCACCTGGGCCCCCTCTCCTGAGCTGATGTATGAATGACTCCGGGGCCGCCTCTTCTGGGCTGGTGTATGATTGGTAACCGGCCCCCTCTCCTGGGCTGGTGCATGATTGGCACCGGGGGCCCCCTCTCCTGGGCTGATGTATGATTGGCTCTGGGGCCCCTTCTCCTGGGCTGATGTATGATTGGTAACGGGCCCCTTCCCCTGGGCTGATGCATGATTGGCACTGGGGCCCCCTCTCCTGGGCTGATGCATGATTGGTAACGGGCCCCCTCT
>WMED01013457.1:0-14407 GCA_019650415.1 Pipa parva | reverse complement strand
GATCATTGGAAAATAAATCGATACATCGATTAAATAGATGAATCGTTACACCCCTAGTCCTAACGTATCTGACTTTAAACTTGCGCTAGCGCATTAGTTCATTTTCTTAAGGCAACTTTCTACATAGGCTGTTTCCCATCAGCATTTGTTCTTCAAGTCCTATTGATTTTCAAATTGATTTGTTTGATTAAGTGCATCTTCAATTTGCCGTGACTGTTCGCAAGTGTTTCGTACAGCTGGTACAGTTTTCTGAATCCAATGATTTGGGAGAACGCTTTTGACTTCAAAGGGTGTAAACCATGCTGTTGGATTATATTAAACAAACAATCCAGATGAATCCAGCCAAGTTAAAAATAAGATCTTTAAGTCCACATGAAGAAGTAATTCTAGATGGGTTTTTTTATCTATAGATTCTGTTACTGAATGGATTGTGATGAGGTGCACTGTTATTTAATACCTTGTACAATCATTTTTCTTTTTCTTTCTTTCTCTGTTTTCCTCCAAAAGCCTGTCTCACAATGTTAAACATCAAAGGGTGAAAGTGGTAAAGTAAGTTTTCATTCTATCTCGCTACATAGTAAAGTATTTTTCTCCTGCCTTTATAACTCTCTCGCTTCTCTCATGTTTGAATAACAGAAGGAAAGATGATCCCTCTTCTGTAGAAGAGTTATTAAGTTTTCATGTGAAAGATGAAACTCTTGTCTTTTTCTTTCTTTTGGTGATAGTAGAATAGGAGAGACAGAGGGGGGTAAAAATCTCTATTCATTCTAAACCTTGGTTTGATGTTGCTGCATGAGCCTGTAGGTACATTGCTAAAAGCCCATCTATCTAGCAATCCTCATAGATGCGGCCTCTCTTTCTTGTGCAGTTAGGATTCCTTGCTCATCGTATTTACAGCTTCCAGCATCTTCTTAAAAAAGTGATCTAAAACCCAGCTTGACAGTGGACAAAGAAAGGGAGGAAAAACAAGGAAATTCCATTAGAAAGAAATTTGTTTCTCCTAGTTTAGCGGGATGGAGCAACAAGGAGATTTACAGACCAGGATGAGAAAAGAACCTTCCTAAACATTAGAATATTAAGGTATGGTATTCCCATAGATCTGCTGTTATCATTTCCTGATATATGTAAGAGCTGTGATATTCCATGATTGTAACATATATATATATATATATATATATATATATATATATATATATATATATGTATATATGTGCATTTAGGCTGTTACAGAATTTGTCACTTTAAATTGTGGCTATTTCCAGTGTTACTAATTCTTTAAACAAAGTCAGTCCATTTATTTATTTTTGGTAAAATGTGTTATTTGTATGTATTTATTGATTTATATAGCGCTGGTATATTGCGCAGAGCTTTACAGATATTCACCATTCACTTCAGTCCCTGCCCCGTGGAGCTTATAATCTAGCTTCCCTATTCAGTCACACACACACACTTATGTTTCTGGATTGTGAGAGAAAACCCATGCAGGTGCGAGGAGAACATACAAACTGCATGCAGATGAAGTCCAGGGTGGAATTGAACCCAGAACCCAACGCTGCAAGGCAGCAGTGCTAACCACTATTTCCTTGAATTTAATATAAACGATGGTCAGATGTCATCTCACAAGCAAGGGATACAAAGCTGAATTTTCCTATTCTACAAATGATAGAAAATGTTACAGATGGATCAAGAGTGGAGGAAGTCATTTGGTGAGAACAGTAACATTTTGAGAAAATTATGATGCTACCCGCTTGAATAAACCTGGTCTGTGTCATTGTAACATTTTAAGGGGACACATATTATTATGATAATTATGCACCAAATAGCCATAACATCTAAATCACCTTGTTAGTATATTGTAGTTTCCCCTTGTGCCACCAAAACAGTTGTTTCGACATGTACCATGCAAAATCTCTGAAGGTTTCCTGCACAAAGAATATCCTTTAAAGGGACGTTTCCCGATCCTAATGGTCATTTTCCCATTTGATTTTTTTTCAGTGGAAATTATTTACTTGTATTCTATGGTTTTTTTAATGTACAGTAGAGAAAAGTCCTGGCACAAACAGAGCAACTTCCACAGGAAGCAGCCAAGGGGGGATCCAGCCCCTACGAATCATCCAAATGCCAAAGCCGCTCACTGTATAAAATTCAGGGGAAACACTCCATTTTTATTTCTTTTCTACAATACAAATGGGGTGTTCCCCTTGAATTTTATACAGTGAATGGCTATGGAGTTGTAATTTGAATGTCTCCTTTCTTTTGGATTGCTCTCTTCTTCAGATGGCTTCATCAGTCTGGAATCTCATGCCAGTCGATTGATTGTCAGGCTTGAGAAATCTATAAAAAAAAATCAGAAGCAGGTGGGCAGCAGCCCTGCAAGGTTACACATCTGCAAGTTTCTGATTGGTTACTCAGAATTCTCAAGCCTTTCAGTCAAATTATTGTGTAAAGATTCCAAACTAAAATGACAGTCAAGAGGAAATTGGTAAAAAATAAAAATAAAACATAAACAGTCTATAAAAAAATAACAAATTGAAGGGCAAGTAACTGCTGGTGACTTAACTGTTAACTTTAAGTTGTAGAATTTACAAGGTGGGGCCACCATGGATCAGAATTGTCATGATTGTACCATAGTCACCCATAACCTTGCTGCCCATTAACTTCATTTAACCAGTTTTTTCAGGAACTAACCACTGTGTAACCTTTAACTTTCTGCTTTGTAGATGCTCTGATCCAGACATTGAGCATTTATCGCAGTTTGGCAAGTTCCTTCCCCTGCCCATTTTCTCTGTTTGATTAACACGTCCACCGCGAGAACTGACTATGTACTTGTTGCCTAATGTACCCCAACCCATTGTAAGAAGATAATTAATGTTATTCTCTTTATACGCTTGAGCTTTTAATGTTATATCTAATAGCACAGTTTGCAAAAATGAATGCAGTAAATAAAAGTTGCATGTGTATGTGTACCATTATAGAGTCATATTAAAAAATATCACATCTGCAAGGATAAACATGCCTTGAGTTCTTTGTTTGGCTTATATACTATTTATTTATACTTATATACTATATCTATATACTTCTATACTATAATCAGCGCAATAAGGTATTATTCATTGAAAGGCATTTTAACTTTTCTAGAGGTTCTGTGCATTTTTTAAAAAATGTTAGTCAGTTAATAACGATCTTAAATCTACAGTCCAGTGGGCTATGTCAGGCATCACATGACCCATTTATTAAAATATATACTGGGTCCTTTTGGGATATCCTACAGCTAACACAGATTCCCTCTTCCTTATCCCATTAACAGACTAAGAAGTCTAGTAAAATTCAGTTTCTTTGCAAATAGAAAGCAGCTGTAAAGAGATGATGGAGAAATGGGTATGAAAGACTCATGTAAAAGGGGATTGGGTTTCTGGGATTTTGTGTCCCTGTTAACAAGGGTAAGAAAAAAAGAAAAGAGTCCAAAGAAGCTGGGTTAACAGAGACGCCTGATTTTCTGGGGATTTCGGTAACTGGTGCCAAGTTTGTGCAGTCTAAAGCCAGTCGTTATCTTCTGGTGACTTCGGCTAGATTACAGCAATTAATTAATCAGCATGTCTTCACATTTAGGAACACTTGATCTCTGTGCAAATTGAACTTTATGGAATTTTATCTGAGACAAAAAGCCTTATGAACTGCTCCATCTAGAAGCATGCAGCATAAATAATCAAGACAACAAGGGGTATTAAAAAGGAGGCCTAAAAATGTGTGCCTGTCAGTTTAGCTCATGAGTTGCCTCAGTAGAGAAGAACTTGGACTACAGTGTTTATTTAATGAGAGGGGCATCATCCCTTCTGTTCTCTAACGTGGTTTGGAATCTGAAGGACTTCTCAGTTTTTTTTATTGAGTATTAGAAGAAAAATCTTCAACTTTTAGGTCAAAAGTGTTTTTTTTTTTTTTTACTATCAATTTCCACCAAACTCAGATAAACACAGTGAGGATCCTTGATGACAGGAATAATTGAATACAAATTACAATGTCTTGGTTATTCCACACGCGGCAAGTTATTTTACAAGGTTTTCAGTGATTTAGGATAACTTGTAAACCATTAATATACCCTTTAAAAAATACAGGGCACTACTTCATTCAGATGCGTACAGGCCACTGCTTCATTCAGATGCGTACAGGCCACTGCTTCATTCAGATGCGTACAGGCCACTGCTTCATTCAGATGCGTACAGGCCACTGCTTCATTCAGATGCCTACAGGCCACTGCTTCATTCAGATGCCTACAGACCACTGCTTCATTCAGATGCCTACAGGCCACTGCTTCATTCAGATGCCTACAGGCCACTGCTTCATTCAGATGCCTACAGGCCACTGCTTCATTCAGATGCGTACAGGCCACTGCTTCATTCAGATGCGTACAGGCCACTGCTACATTCAGATGCGTACAGGCCACTGCTTCATTCAGATGCGTACAGGCCACTGCTTCATTCAGATGCATACAGACCAACACTGTATTTTTTCTGCTCTTGTGTTTTGACCTGTTTTATTAAAGATATGAAATAGGGAAATGTGTTTGGTGCTTGTATAAGGTGCATCCTAAAAGTTACTGGCAAAAGTCAAATAGCTGGATCCTTTGCCATTTGCTCCTGAGAACTTGGCCACAAACCCATGAGAGTTGTATTAGAAACCCAGATAGACAAATAGGCCAACTGCATTTTGTTTTTCTTGAAGAACATCATTATTTTTTTTATCCCCTTTAAATGTATTGCTTTGCAGAGTCCAATAGAATTTAATGCTGTAATTGTTGTAGAGTAAATTTACATTCAGTGGAAGCTCCGCGACAAGGACAAGGATACACTAGGCTTTTTTATTTACTGCATGTGGGTAACATTGCTACAAAATACAGACAATTAACTTTAATGGTGACTGCAATGAACAGCCTGGTGTCTTGTCGATAGGTAATATATCACAAATAGTAACTTGAAAATATCTCAATATTTGTCATGGTAAATTGCCTACAGTCGCAATGCCAGAGGTTTGTTGTGGTCACCATTCTTTCGTTTGGTTACAATTTTAACTACCCTATAGGGTTCTTGCCAAGCGTGTATTACAATGCCATAACCCCCAAGTGATTCCGTGGGCCTGTCCCCTTGACCCTTCCTTCCTATATTTGATGGCTGGCTTCTAAGGCAGATGTCGCCTGAGCACAACCAGTCAAGGGAAGGTGGGCAGTGCTTTGATGACATAATTAGTGATGTCACAGCATGCAGCTAATCAGGAATCAGGTGGCATTCCTGCTGGGTGGCAGCAGTCCCCCCTGGCAAATTGAGAGGTATGCACAGTAAAGTATATATATAATATATTATATTTTTCAATTTCTTCCTACATTGTACTGCCCTTACCCATACTGTGCTGTCCCAACCCACCCCCCTTTCCCCATACTGTGCTGTCCCCCACATTGTAACCCCCCACCCTGCACTGCAGTAGCAATGATCATACCTTTATAGGGCTACTGCACTTCCTGATTTCCCTTGAGGTGCTTCCCTCAGCAGGCCTCTCTGTTGCTTCCTGTATGCTGTGGGACAGAGACCTTAAACATTACCCCCCTACAGTAACATGGGCAGCACCCTACCCCTAGTCGGCGGCTCTGATCTGGAATAGGTGAATATGATGTGAGTGTATGTAGGAATTATTTATTGCTAGTAGGTCAGACAAAGCCAATCCATAAGTCTTCAGCTGTTACAGAATTACATCTTTATCCAGGCTGTGTCTGTCCGATGTCCAAGGGTTCTGGAAGCTGTAACTCAACAAAAGTTGTCAAAGTCTCTCCTCCATTCCACTGCAGTGTTTCTGGCCTCTTGTATAAAAAAGCAATTCTTGAAGTCTTTCACTTTCACCATTCTAAAGTATGTCTGGCCTTATCCCAATTAGCGGTTGATTTGAAAACCCGCAGTGACATTTTATAAACATATACTATAGTTGTAGTAAAAAAAAAAGAGTTTGCTATATGAAAGATTAGGCTCTCTTTTAAACAAGTCTTCCTGTACTTGAGTTATTTTATAGCCATGCAGGATTTAAGAACTAAGTATTATAAAATACAATATGCCGGAAAGACCAAAGCACAGATAGCACATAGACTACATTGTGCGTTGTTTTATTGCAGGGCAGTTAGGGTTTACTAGAGAAGAACATAAAGACCTTGGTTTTCTCTCTGTGATATTGTAAACATCCCATTTTGGGGAAAAAAAGACGTGCTGTCTGACTAGGGCAGTGTTGTATTAAAGAACCTGACAATTTATATAACTAGATTACAGTGCAAGGCGGAAAAAAAAAGGAGAAGAGGTATTAGTGGATGTTGAATTAAAGTCTGCACAGTGAACTTTATGGGGCTTATGCATGAAAGTGAGAATTCAGCTGTCAAAGTGAATTGGTATCCTTATTCACTAAGCAGTGGATTGCCATAGTGAAGAAGTGAACCGCGTCGGGCATGATTTATTGCATAGTCAGTTGGACAGTAGGAGCCTTGTCATCAATCCCCTACTTTAGTCTGATGAAGTAAAACTGGTGGATGCAACACAGTACACTTTTAAGAATTGGCTACTTCGTCTGACTCCGATGCTTGATGGAAAGGTGAATTACCCGTGCTCGTGCAAAGTGCTCAACGCTCACACAAAGTGGGGTGGAGTGGTCCATAAGTCTACCACCTTATGTGGCCGAATTGGACACAGATTCACCACATCACAGTTTGCTGAATGCAAGTTTGGACATTCATGAATAAGCCCCCTGTGCCTCCTGTGACAGTTTTGTAGCCAAATAGAGTCCATATAGTGGAAAGTTCTTAATAATGATTACAAAATTGACACCATTTTGTTCAGTAATACCAGACAAAAAACCTATCCATTTGGATTGGCAGGGAAACCCACTCATGGACCAATCATGAGTAACACCAACAAAATTTCATTACAGTAGGCATCCAATCCTTATTGAAACAAGCCTAAATGATTGATTTCAGTATCTTGTAGGACACCAGAGCAGATGTCATCAAAGAAGCAAGATGTAGCCAGTGTTCAGATTAGATTTTGGCTAGCTAGACAGCTACTTGTCTTTTACTGGTTTCCATTGCAATGTGCTATTTTCAATGACAAGGTCTTAGAAAAAATACAACTCAACAGTAATTGAAGTCATTGGGTTTTTAAACTAAATTCATCAGCCAGTGTAGGTCTGGTTGAGTTTGAGTCAAACCCAACCGTGTGGTTTCCAACACACATACACTTATATACATTCACACACATCCACCCATGATATTGTGCATCTGCTGTTCAGTATACTTTTTCCTCAGGATAATATTTCTCCAAAGCACTGTACCAGCAAGATCCTGTCTCTGAGTCCATAAACAGAGCCGCTTCATCTGTTTACCTTCTATAATGAGGTGCGAGAAAGAAACGCCAGGATAAATCCATTACAAAAAGAAGCCCCTGCCCACACAGAGAAAGTAAGCGGAGGAATCCACTTTGTGCACACCAGTAGGGGGCAGTTGAAAATGTGTGGCTTTAATAAATATGACTTCCCATGTCTGAATGCCATCACAGCAGACAGCTGGTGTGTGGGATAAAAGGAAACATCTGGAGGGCAGCTGGTATGTACGGTCGCCGAATCGAGCTAGGTTGCTGCAGACTGACTATAACAGGTTCAGCATGTTGTTCAGCCTGATGGAGGATGGAAGGTAATGCTTTTCAGAAAGGTCTATGTTATGTCGGGAATGTAAAAATGATTATTTTATGTTCTATTTAATTTCGCTGTCTATTGTGGACTTTGTAAGATTTATGTGATGGTAAAAGAAACCAGGACAATTTTCTTAAGCTTTAAACTTATATATATATATATATATATTTTTTGGTGTCCTTCAAGGAAATACTATCATTTTAATAAACGATAAGCCTGAAGCCTGACAGACTAAGGCAGAGAAATTCTTACACCCAGAATAGAAATGCGTTTGATGAGTGAATGTTGAAATTGTTTGTACTTGTCATTTTTCAATGACCTAGTAGCTTCTTTACCTGCAAATGTGTAAAGGAAAATGTGTGTTCTCTCTCTCACTAGCACCAGACACATCCATGCATGATCTGGGGGAAGGGAGCGGATCTTCTTTCACCATATGCTGCACATTATCACATTATTGTAGCTAAGAAGGTGAGATGCCACCATCACTGGCTTTGCATACCCTCAATACACAATAATTAAAAAAAAAAAAATCTAAAGGCTAGACTTATAAGGGCTGCTTAGGTATTAATTGCCTAAATATACTTAGCAACTGTACAAAAATTAATTTTGCCTCACAAGACAATAATGAGATCAGTCTTTTGGTAGATCCTGTAAACCTACACTTGTGACATAAGCCATAAATGGAATCAATTGCTCCCACATCTACGCAAGTATATAAATAATTTCATATAGATCAACAAAGCATATCCAGGGTAAGAGACAGTCTCCCTCTAGGTTCTCTGTATCTTTTGCTAGATTAGTTGAGTAAATCAGTTACTGTATCCTGATTGTCATTGTAATCTTAGTTTGCCTTTACGGTTGGAACATTGTTGGAACAATGAAATTGATTCCTGAAGAATCTTCTTGGGCAGGGGAGGGCAAACTTAGATGAGGAGGGAGCCATCTCGCTCCCTCCTCCAGCGCAACAATTTTTTTGTGAGTTGCAAAGGAGGAGTAGCGCAATCCGTCTGACCACATGACCTGCTGATGGCCAATCAGAAGAGGCGTCGGAGATCATGGGCAGGGCTTCAGAGGTGCACTACGAGCCACAACAAGGCAGCTAAAGATTTGATGTGTAGGTTCAGGATCAGGGACTCATTTTAAAAAGTCTGAATAGTCGCGTATAGCTCTGAATTCACATCTATTTGCCCCTTCGCCATGTTTGCTTATTGAGCAAACTCTAAAAAGTGGCAAATACGTGATCAATTCAGGCATCTACGATAGTTGCGAACTAACGGAGCTGTTTGCATCACTTTGCATGCACATGTACAGGTACTTGATGAATAAGTGGAGGAGTGTATTGAAGGGGCGAATTTACTATCACTGCACTCCCAAGAATTAATTGGGTCTCAGCTTATTGCCCTTTGTTTCTGGTGATCTGAAGCTATAATATTGGAAGGAAGATTAGAAGCAGGGAACATTCTTGCTTAAATTGTCTGAATTGTGTTTCCTCCTTTTTCTTATTGGATTTAGTTTTATGGTGACAGTTCCACTAAAAATATGCAAAGTTAGGGCTGGCGAAGCAATCACAGGGATTTGTATGAAATGCAAACAGCATACGCAGCAGCCCGTCCAGGAAAAGAGATATTCCTTACTGGGTAAAAAGAAGTCAAGCTACGGTAACACAGCAATGAAGACACTGATATATAGTCAATGCAGTGGGTCAGTGATTAGCACGGCTGCCTTGCAGCTCTGGGTACTGGGTTCAATTCCACCCTAGACTTCATCTGCATAGAGTTTGTATGCCTGGAGGAAACCGTACCAGTGTTTCCTCCCACGTTCCAAAAACATGTATGTGTGTGTGTTTGACTGAATTGGGAAACTAGATTGTAAGCTCCATGGAGCAGGGACGAAGTGATTGATGAATCTCTGTAAAGCGCTGTGTAATATATCAGTGCTATATAGATAAATCAATACATTCATATATAAAGAATCAAAGAGGAAGTAATTATTTCTGTACTTATCCAAAAACAAACTTTTTTAATTAATAATGTTGTTATTATTATTTTTGTATTTACCTATACCCTTCCTGAATAGTCAGTTTGCTGCCTTGGATCAGCAGCCTAAGCATTCAAAGTAGAATTCATGCTACAATTGTTATAACCAGCTGCTTAAAATAAAAAAACGCTGCATCTTTTTCCAGGCAAAGATTTTCTGAGCAGCTTTCATACCACTGAGCAGTTTACAACGTCTGTAACAATAAAGAAAAAACGATGGTTTATTTTATATTTCATTTTACATTCCCTTTAAAGTTCGTTCTTTCACAGGTGCACACAAAGTTTGCAAAACAATAGGACTTTATGATCTAGCTCCAAAAGGTTCTTGGGCAAGATCAAAAGCTATATGGATGAACAAATGTTGAAACTGGAACACACCAGGAAACTCATAAAAGCATATGGATAATTTCAAACCTCCAGATACTGCCCTGGCTGGATTTGAATCCAGAACCCCTGCAATAATTCTAACCACTGAGCATCCACTGGGTGCTAGTGGCAACCTTGTCCATCTATGGAACTGCTGCCCTTCAAAGGAACAGCAGAAGGCAGAGTAATTGAACTATGTATGTATATACAACCTATATAATCCAACAATACAACTTCCAAGCATTTACCTTTTTTTTGCCAGAATTGTTTTTTTTGTTTGTTTTTTTTTAAAGGATTTGTGGAATTTTCCTTTACTTGAAAAAGTAATACCACCTCAGTAGCAATGCTCCATGCAAATAGTGATTTGCAGGTTATAAAGTAAACTCGGGAAGAAAATCAAGCTTCATCCTAGTAACTCCAGTCACAGCTGGCTAAAAGATAGGTGGAAAGTCTTATCTTATATCTGGATTCCTTAGATACATTATGAAGAACAAAGCCTAAGAATTTGTACAGCTTTATGGAAATTGAAAGCATTTTTTTAACCTGTAATCATGAATGCCTCTAGGATGATCTGTTTTGAGGTGTTAGATAAGGGAAGTGTCTGCAACCTTCTTTGCCTTGGCTGAATGCTGGAGGGAATTAGTATTTCTGTAATACTCCATCATGCTTCTTCTGCTCTTATTCTACTTTATTTTCTCACTGAATAAACCCTTTCCCTTCTTGATTTTGTCATTTCTCCAGTCTCTGTACTCTTTCATTCCGAAATATTATTGTTAATAGGTTGACTGTGGAAATCCTAACCTCTTTCCGAATTGTTGAGTCAATGAATAGAGTGATTCTCTGACTTAAGCAGAGTGTGGTCCTGTTCTTTTTCATATTACCACTGTTATGTCTTTCTTAAAACCTGTGCAACAGTTTTATTGTTGTAGAACTTGCAGAGAAACAGCAGGGGACTTTGAGGAATGATCATCTAATGGGTTGCTCTAGATGTCCGGGAACTAATATGGCCTTTCTGCAGATTTTTATTGGAAAAGCATGTGTAAGAGCTTCATGAAATTTCAGCATAGGACTTTGGCACACATGGTACATCTCTCTACAAATCATACACTATACAGTGAAATAAAAGTTTTAGGAATATTCAACAGGTGTAGCCTGTTTTGAAGATCTCAGCTCATGGGACAATATGGTTGGACATTTGTTTTTGACTAAATTGTCTGATTGTTGGCTTGTAATAAAAGAGTAATTCAGTTTGACCACTTATGTTTGTGCTCAGATTGCAAATAGTTGTTCATGTTCATGGCCTGCCCAAATGATCCAATTAGAATAACAGGAAATGGCCTGTGCCTTGTGATCTTTAGATCTTTGCTTCATTTTTCTTACGGGTCAACACTGTAATAAGAACTTTGTTTCAGTGTTTTGCTGAGAGTTTAAACGAGTCAAAATCATTTAGTTTGACTGAAGAGAAATGATGAAGAACATATGATAAACCCACCAAAGAACGAAAATCCCATCACTGGTGATTAACCTGGTAATGTGCATGGCTAGGGTTTTTACTATATGAGATTTCAACTGGGTCAGTAAGAGGTAGTACCATAATGTGCTTGTGGCATAAAGACCCATTCTACTAGGCACGCTAGGTAAAATGCAAGTAGGTCGGATTGATGGACTGGCATGCATAGCTTTCTCAAATCATGTTACCGACAAGGCCTGCATGCTTTCAGACCTGGTAACTATTGATGCTCAGTTAAATATTTATTATTTCATTAGTGCAATCTGCTACTTTTCCATGTGGTGACCCAAAAGGAAACTGTCCAAACTGATCTTAACATTATGATAATGTTTGTAAAATTAAAGGCAAATATTAAGTACTGATATGTTGGTAGGTTATGTTCTTGCTAGTATACTGCTATAAAAAAAGAGAAATAAAATGCTGATTCATTTTTTTTTTTTTTTAAATTCTCGGCAGTCTGTTTTTTTAGGGTTTTTTTTTCTTCCAGGTAGTCATGCTGGGCAAATAAGAGTAATTTATGATAATTAAGTCAGACTGCACATGAATGACATCCCCTTTAGTGACCTCATTTGGATTTAAAGGTCAACTTTTCAAACAGTTGTGATCAGAACCTGGGGGTGATTTTTTCCACATAGCAGAAGTCAGCAGCTGGAAAATGGTTGACTAATGGCTGCAAAGGTGAATTTTTGAGCATATTTACACATGTGATGTAATAATACGTATAATAATACGTATAATAATATGCAGAAATATGATGGAAATGTTGCAAGTCTCCATATTTGTTTGTATTTGCATATTGGCTGAACTGGATGTAATTGAGACTTTTTACAGCCTTATAAACTATGTTACTATGTTACATGCTTGTCTAGATACAGTAGATACAGGATCAGTTAAAACAATAAGATCTGAATTTTGAGTCAATTTTGAGGTAACTTTCAAGATAAAGCACCAGAGTCAGGTTTTTTCTTAATCATTACCTATTAGAATTTACCTCCTTTTCTCATGATGTGGGAAGAACCCTTGGTCACCAATTCAGTTGGTGAGAGGGAACGCATTTTTTGGGGGGAAAATACTGTATGTATTAAGATGCAACCAGGATTTTAAGGAGGAAAATAAGAAAAATATTCTGAACCAGATGCACTGAAATATTTAATAAAATGTACAATCCCTCCCCTGCCTGCGCTCTCTCCCCCCCTGCCTGTCCTTCTGCCCTCCTTCCCCTGACTGTCCTGCCCACCCTCCCCTGTCTGCTTCCCTTCTGACCTTCCTCCAGCGAGCTGTTTCCTGTCAGCTCTTCTCCACCCTGAGCTAAGTTGTGTGCGATGGTGCTTCTTGGCACCTTTGACTCTTGTTGGCTCTATTTGCCATTCATTTGGCCGCTACTAAGAGAAGAGTAACGTAATTTCAATTCTTGTATGTCCTCATGTACATATGTAGAATTGACTAATGCAGCTAACAAATCCACAGCTAATAGAGCCAAGAGCTGAAGGTGCAAGGAGCACCATTGTGCACAACTTACCTCAGTGTGGAAAAGCACTGACAGGAGGCGGCTTGCTGGAACATTGGAGGAGGGTTAGTACTCCTAACCGGCACCCCCCCTACCCGCGCCCTGCAGCATCTGAAGAAAAGGAACATTTGCTTCATAATATGCATCAGCAAACTTTTGGGGGAAAAAGGGCATCTTATGGAGCGAAAAATATGGTAGCTTTTTTTAGCTTAATTTTGATATACTTGAATAATCTTAAAACAAAACATTACACATATTCTCATGTAGCATTGTTGCTAAGCACAGGCTCAGAAGGGAAAAGAATAAACAGCATGTGATTTAGCTGATCCTATAAATTATCATTTTGTGAGGTGAAATTTTATGATTTCCTGGGTAGCAGTCTTTAGTGTTTGGGAGATAACAGGGATTGTAGTTTAACAGCAAATACTGTAGAGAGCACTACTTGTTCCCTGCTATTTTATATGAGATCTCTCTACAAAGCTTCTCTGGAACCTTTTCTCCCTTATTATTCAAATTCTCCATGCGCTTGAGGTCCATAATCAAGGTGTGTCTTGGCTGATCGTTCCTTTTTTGTCTTCCTTGCTAATGTCTCTTCTTCTCCCGTCCCGCTTAAGGTGGGGGTGCCCCAAGGCTCTGTCCTTGGCCCTCTCCTGTTCTCCCTCTACACTCTTTCCTTGGATGATATCATCAATTCATTTGGTCTTCAATATTATTTGTATGCTGATGATACCCAACTTTATTCGCTCCTGTGCTAACACCTGAAATACAGTCTCAAATTTCCAGCTGTCTCTTGGCAATCTCCTCACGAATGGCCAAGCCCCAGCTCAAATTAAGTCTTGCTGAAATAGAATTGATTATCTTCCCACCCAAACCTGGTCCCATTCCTACCTTTTCCATTCAAGTGGATGGCGCCATTATCAACCCTGTAACCTCTGATTGTTGTCTTCGAGTGACTTGACTGCTCTTTCCTTCTCTAAACACATCTCTTCCACTGCTAAATCCTGTCAATACTTTCTTTGTAACATTACCAAGATCTGCCCCTTTCTGTCTCACTCCACTGCTAATACACCCATGCATGCTCTTGTCCTGTCCCGCTTGGACTACTGCAATGTTATTCTATCTGGCCTTCCATTGTCCTACCTCTCCCTGCTCCAGTCTATTGTAAATTCTGCTGCCAGAATTCTCTCTATGCAGAGGGGACAGCCCTTCTCCCAATCTCTCTCTGCTCCCTGGCTCCCCGTAAGTAAAAGAATCATTTACAGTGTTCTCCTTTTGACA
>WMED01013455.1:0-14408 GCA_019650415.1 Pipa parva | reverse complement strand
AGAATTTCATGATTGCACTATTTCAAATTATTCTAATTTGTTGACCAGCACTTGTACATGCAAAGAGATGTGTAAAGTCTGCAACCGTCGTAAGGTGTTGGATCACAGAAAATAACAGAGTTTGTTAAATATATGGTATTGGGGAAGTATCAATCAAACTAGATTGTAAGCTCCATGGGGCAGGGACTGAAGTGGATGATGAATCTCTGTAAAGCGCTGCGTAATATAGTAGCGCTATATAAAAATGAATAAATACACAAAAATACAAAATACGCAGTGATACATAATTCCATGACCTGCTTTATTTTTCTTTCCTTGTTTTCTGGTTTAATAAATGGAAATGACTATCATTCAAAATGAATTGGTGAACTGAAAGAAATTATTATAGAAAAATGTATAGCAATGCTCAAGACAGTTACTGTATATGATCCACACGGAGATCAGTTCCTGTAAATGTAAATCTATAAAGCAACAGATATTTACAGGAGAGGGTACTACCCATAATGTTATATCATCATAATATTTATATATATAGATATAGTCCAAGCACTGACCATTATGGTTCTCACTTGTAACTAACATACCTATGATTTCTATCAGTATAATTAATAACATCTCTATGATGATACTAATTGTATTGGATGTGAGAATAATAGTTTTATTCCATTGTGATTTGAATAAAGAAATACAGGCATATCTATGTACCACTCAGAGGTAAACTATAAAATATATCCAGCTACTGGATAAAAATATACATTAACATTCAGACAAAACCTAATAAAACAAGATGAAAGAGTAATAGAAAAACAGCCTTTTAGTAAACATTTATTTACAGCAATAGAACTGGGTCCCTAAAACTTCTCCTATGTTCACTGTGGGTTTAAAGCCACAGACTCCGCTCCAAGTAAAATTATATATCACTAATGTACTATGGACACCACAATGATTCAGCCTGATTTTATTGTTAATATCCTGGTCACCTAAAGAAGGTTAATGTGCATTTTTTGTATTTCCTTAGATAATCAAAGATCAAAAACTGCTGGTGATAGTTGGAGGAATGTTGCTGATTGATCTGTGCATCTTAATTTGCTGGCAAATAGTGGATCCATTGAGAAGAACAGTGGAAGAGTACAACCTTGAGGTATGTTTAATATATCACTGAGTGTTTCCATTGCAATATGCAAAAAACTTGTAAAATGTATCATTTTGTTAGTTATAATTATAGTAGATTTACCAGGTTGTTGCTGCCCTGTGACAACTTCCTTGATGATTCTTGTTGAAGGATTCCTTAAGGCAATATCCTATTCCCATGAAGAAAAGAAATGGAGTATAGTAAACCAGGATTTAGTATTCCGAGCCCAAGGATTTACTATTCCGATCCCCAGGATTTACTATTCCGAGCCCAAGGATTTACTATTCCGAGCCCAAGGATTTAGTATCCCGAGCCACAGAATTTACTATTCTGATCCCCAGGATTTACTATTCCGATCCCCAGGATTTAGTATCCCAAGCCCCAGGATTTACTATTCCGATCACCGGGATTTACTATTCCGATCCCCAGGATTTAGTATCCCAAGCCCCAGGATTTACTATTCCGAGCCCAAGGATTTAGTATCCCGAGCCCAAGGATTTAGTATCCCAAGCCCCAGGATTTACTATTCCGATCCCCAGGATTTACTATTCCGATCCCCAGGATTTAGTATCCCAAGCCCCAGGATTTACTATTCCGATCCCCAGGATTTACTATTCCGAGCCCAAGGATTTACTATTCCGAGCCCAAGGATTTAGTATCCCGAGCCACAGAATTTACTATTCTGATCCCCAGGATTTACTATTCCGATCCCCAGGATTTACTATTCCGATCACCAGGATTTACTATTCCAATCCCCAGGATTTAGTATCCCGAGCCACAGAATTTACTATTCCGATCCCCAGGATTTACTATTCCGATCACCAGGATTTACTATTCCGATCCCCAGGATTTACTATCCCGAGCCCAAGGATTATACAATGCATATAATTTTTCTTCCCCACAGGTTGATGAGAGGGAACCCCAGACCAGCTGGGAAGTACCTACACGGAAGGGTTGGGTGGAATAATGGCAGTTATTTTCACTATATTTTTATAGTGTTCTGTTCGTTATTTCATCTACAATTCTAATTAATTAATAAATTACCGTTTTTAACAGTGTGCGGGCAATTTAAATTATTCTCTGTACAGGCTCTTTCCTATTTTCCTTTGCCTTTCATACCTTATTATAATTTATAGCCACCTTCATACCATATTAAACCAAGTGCTCATTTTCATTTCATTTATTCGTCACTTGATTGCATTCATATATAAAAGGATATGATTACTATTTTTTGATGGGACTGAAAAGGCCTATGTTTTTGTCAAAGTCATGATGCACATACAGGATTCCAGGCCCTTGACAATATGCTGGTCACTTCCATACTTTTAAATGATTTTACCCTTCCCAGTCATTTATATCTTTCTAATGTGTTTATCTATTGACTCATGCTCTGTAAGCTCAGACTGTAGCTCACCTTTGATCGGAGTACCTATTGGTTAAAGTGTTTAGAAGTAATTGTAATTTTCTTGACATGGAACCTCACAAAGAACTAAACAATGCCTGTTAATATTAGAAAAGAGACTGTCTGTCTAGGAATTTATCATTATAATTTGTAAGCTTTATAGTCTGCTAAAGTCAGATATCTGTTAAAAATGCAATTAACATACAATACCTTCTAGTTTACCCCCAAACATCCCTAACACTGTGATCTGTGAGCTTTTGAAAACTATATTGTACATAGAAAGATGGAGTTTGCCTTGTGTTTCTCTTCTGACAAAAAATTCAACCTCCACCTCCTACACATACTGGAGCAGATGGTGATATTCTGGACAAATGGAAGAGTGCTTCCTCCTAAAATTATCTTTTCCAGCCCTCTTTGTTGTTTGTTTGTTTTTTGGCTTGTGTGTGATACAACTAATAACTGAAGAAAGCAGACTTCTGAATGAAATCATTGACTGTTTCTTTAAACTGTACTTCATATTTTCAAAGTGGAGCAAGAAGCTTAAAACACAAGAGATGCTTTTGCTCAGAGTTTATAATAGATGCGATTGCTATGAATAATAGATTCTCAGAGCCCATTAGGACACTAGATGTGCTTGGTAAGACCTCGCATAGTTGAAAACTTTCAGAAGCTTCCACATGACTGCAAAAAAAAAAGACAGTTTAAAGCTAGGATCTTCTCAGTGAATGCTTTACGTGTGTTTTGTTTTTCTCATTTTTATATAATGCATTTCAAAGTACATAACTTCCTGTCTCAGTGTCAACAAAACATCTCCCGTTACTGACAGACCTGTCTTCTCCTTTGGGCAGTTGAGGCCAGTGAAAATGGATGCTGATAATGATATACCTAATATGGCAAAATAAAAAGTATTACCAAATAAACATTCCTCAAAATACTAAAATATTTTGGTAGGGGGTTAAAGTTATTTTAGACTGGGCAGTACACAATGGCTTGAGTGTGCTGCAGCTACAGGCTTTACCAAGTTCACTGCTGGTAATGCCTATAATGAATTGAAGAAACTGAAGTATTCTATTTCCCACTGCATTGATTGCTTGCAAAATGTATCCAGCTGAAATATGTATATAATACTATAGCTTACTCCATCAACTCAATCAATTCTTCAGAGGTTTCAATAATGATATCTCATTCCCTCCCTTTGTCTGCTTAGACTGCTTAGTTCCGGATTGAACATCTCAGTAATGGAGTAATTTAAGGCTGTTCCTGGAAGTAAGTCTGAGACAAAGCCAGAATATTCATATTCAGTAACTATGCCAGGAACTTCTATTCTCTTAGTCTCCTGATGCACAGTAATTCAATGCCACATATAGCATTTTATTGGTCTAAATGTGATGGTACTGAAGTACATTTTTATACATTAGAGTTAAATTAGAGCCATTAATGTGTCCTATATACTAATCAAGTCAGTTAGGTGTAACTGAACAAAATTAATGTTATGTAACAGTTTTCTAAAAAAAATTGTTAATTTTGATTTCCTTTTTTATGGTACTGTAAAACACAAAGATATATGTATGCACATCCCCAAATATATTTATTTTCTAATTGCCATTCATTTTCCATGTAATGATTCTTCTCTTAGAGTAGGAGCCTCAAACAAGCAGCCCCTAAGGCTGCCTTCTGCAGCCTGCTTGGCACTGGAGCTCCAGAGACATCTTCAGGACAGCAGAGAGCAGGCTGGGAGATAAGGTTGCCTGCCAGGCTTCCTTACCTGCACACAGTGCTTGTGCAGGAGTGCTGGTCGCAAGTAAGGGAGTGGTGTTTGTTGGTCATGTGCCAAGAGGGACATGAGCAGTATAGAAATGATCAGTTTTGATTAAATGCAGGAGTGGTGCAAAGGTGTGAATACGATTAGGTGTATTGCTCTGAATTCACCTCTTCACCATTTCACCATTTCAGACTGGAAAATTGGGGGGTTGATGGCAGGGCTCCAGTATTGCTTATGGCGACTATCCATTCAAAAGTGTCAGTGGTGACTACAACTAGATGACAACATGACCTAGGGACAAGGTGACATAAAAATAGAATATTCACAGAATATAATTAGTGGGATATGGTGAGGCTGACATCACTGTCCTTTACTTGTAGAATTTGCATCACTCCGCATGACTTCTCATTGTATTTCTATCCAGCTGACTATGACACACTACACATGCGACAGTGATCGCCGCTGTCCACTTGTTTGGCAAATGTATTCTCCCCCATCTATTTTAACAGATGAATTCACCCGTTTGAGAATGTGGCGCAAGCTTATCTACTACCAGTGATATGTAACAAGAACACATTGTATATATTTTCATTCAATCTGTTCATTTTCAGAAGAAAACATGTGTTCCTGAAATGCTTGCAGTATTAATATGAACAAGAATAGCAACACAGTCCCAACACATTGTTTTATTTAGGTTTACGTTTCATTTTTGTTGTGTACTTCATTAAAAATAATTTGTTGAAATAAGAGATTGCATTTTACATTTATTTCTATGTTCTAGTAAAAGGATCTGTCTAGACTCTTCTACTGTACTTATGTTAGATTATACCGTAATTCAGATTTTTAAAACTACTTCCTATACCAACAGCTGTAGAAAAAATGAGATGTTTGGAGCCTGTACATTTAAAATATTATAAGCAATCTCTCCCATGACCCATTTCCCAGTGTAGGTGGCTGCTCACGCTTACTGAAATGATAAAAGGAGTTTAACACTTAAAAGGAAGTTAAAAATACATTAGTTCAAATAATGTGCATCATCCGCTGACGTCTTTTTCACTCTCATTCTCCCTCACTCTGCTGGCACAATAGGCTTCTTTCCCTGAAACCTGAGACACGTTAAAGACCAAGGTGCGCATTAACTGTATTTAGAATTATAATAAATAATGGCACTTAGATCTTTTACAATGTTAACAGTAAGTCTAGTGCAGATTAAAAAACAGGAAGAGGCACCTGCAATTAAACCGTTTTAGTAAATGATTAACACTAGCGGTGTGCCTGACCTTGTTATGTTTTGCTAGAAGTACCATAATTCTGAAAAATGCTGATTCTGCTTTGCTGGAACAAATATGGGGGTAATTCTGGATAGTGTGAAGTGAGGTGCGGAGTCCTCGCTTCACTTCGCACTGACTGATATGCGCTCGCTGATGTCCTGCATGCTGATGTCCTGCAGTCTCGGCGAGAGCAACTGGAATCCCTTTAAAGTGCTCGCTGATGTCCACGTGCAGGACATCAGCGAGTGCTATCAGTCAGTGAGAAGTGAGGCGAGGACTCCGCACCTCACTTTTCACTATCCTGAATTACCTCCATGGTATTGATATGCTAATATTACACAATACAATCTAGGATTTACCTTTTAGATTTTTTTTCACCATTGGAATATACTGTATATAAAATACATGCACATATGCATCAGGTATTATTTGAGGACAATGTTAATTGTGGTTTCTCATCTTGAGTCATATAAATTTATTATGTTAGAATTATATAACAGAGTGTTAAATGACAAGACCTACCCAGCTATTTCTGTATATATTCTATGTATATCTGTTTGGAAAGCAATGGTGCAGCCAAGCAAGGACCCAATATATTATGGGTAAGTTAGTTTAGACATTTTCTATTCTTGTCATTTTTACTGCCCTTACCTACTGGTTTAGGGTCTTCAGTTTATTTTTTAGGGTTTTAGACTTTAGAGGTTCCATAAACTCCAGTTATTTCCTTGGATACATAAGAGACTTCCTGAACTCTAGACTTAACTTTTTAAAGTTATCTTTACCTCACAGTTCCTTAACTGTTCAATAACATTACAGCATATTTTTTTATGTCTCCCACCTCAGTTTAAAGGGGAACTATAGTCAAATTACATCTTTTGATATGCAGTACTATATCTTAGTGAGAAGTGTTCCTCACCGGTAGTTGTTTCATGTGATGCAGAATGATTGAAGAAGCAGCAGTAATAAACTCTCATTAAGAGAAACAAATGACAAGTATTATTTCTTCCATAAATGTTTTTTTTAACTATTTGTGTCAGCAATTGGCTTAGTATAAAGGAGTTTTATATGTACTGTATGTGTTCAGTTATATCAGCACTATAGTGCCCCTTTAAATAATTCTGCCACTGTCCCCTCCTTGTTTGTATGTATAATTTTATTTATAAAGTGTCACAAGTTTAAGCAGTGCTGTACAATTCAGAAATACAAATATAAGACAGACATGGGGAAAGTACATTACACATTACAAGTGAGTAGCTTACAAGTATAAAATCACATTAAGTTATAGGTTATGATTGTCACAAGAGGATGGAGGTCATTGCCCCATAGAGCTTACAGTCTAAATGGGAGGAAGACTCCCTTCCACCAAAGAACTGAATGGCATTTCTATCTGTACCCAATGTAGTCTTCAGACACTTTTTGAATTTTAACCATCTGGGGACAGACTCACATTTTTGTATGCATATGTTTGTTTAAAAAAAACTGTATATGTATCACAGATATATATAGCAGTATGTAAAAATTATGGATCTTAAAGTATTAAAAAATTGTCAGTTCATTGCAGGTACTGTAAATGATTTTGTGAGAGAACACATACGCTTAGTGTTGGTTCAGTTCACGAACATGGAACCACAGTTGCTTGGCAACAGGAGAATAAAAGTCCTCATATGGATTTTCTCACTCAGCAGCACATGAATGTTTTCACATGATCTTTCTGATTAAAAATTCACTTGTATAGTAGTTTCTCTATTGTAGAGGCATCCTTTTTACAAATCTAAACAATACCGTTTCCTGTTTCCCTAAATAAGCTAAAGATTTTCTGTTACATGTTTACCATTTGCAATATGCGATTTTGCAGGCATGCTTGTGTATATGGGAAGAATGTACCATATAAAGGGATATTATCTACATAAAGAGCCTTATTCACCATTGTGCGAAGTGAGCCGCGAAGCCTTCGGCTCACTTCGCAAATGGTATTATGCGCCCGCTGATGTCCTGCACGCGGACATCAGTGAGCGCATTAAAGGGATTCCAGTCCCGGCAAGGAGACTCGAGTGCTCTCGCCGAGACTGGAATCCCTTTATTGCGCTCGCTGATGTCCGCGTGCAGGACATCAGCAGGCGCATAACACCATGTGCGAAGTGAGCTGAAGGCTTCATGGCTCACTTTACTCAATGGTGAATAAGGCTCAAAATCTTCCATCAGATTTTTGGTAACTGAAGAGTGCTGTGTGAGTAGAGGAGGGGTAAGAGAAACCTTGTCTATATCCACAGGAAATGTGCCTTTTTCAGAAATAAAGGAAATGTGTTATTTTAATTTACTTAATTGTATGCATTGTTTTAGGGCACAAGTGTGAATACCTGTAATGCTATGGTCATTAGGGATGTCCAAATCCTCTCAGTCAATAAAACTCCCCACCCAGGCTTGTAACAATAATAATGGTGTGTAGTGCACTTACATATGGGGCAAATATACTGGGCACCAGTGGTTCTGCTTAAAAAGGAACAAGTGTTTGTATAAACAAGGCACCAATACGGTAATGGTTAGTGTGCTGTACTTTAAGATAAAAACAGTGATGCTATTTTACACAGTTGCTATGCGTCAAATGATTAAACCCACTACGTTTCAAAGTATACCACAGTCAAAACTGTATCCGGTGCCTGGTAGGGCTTTATGCTGCCCACATGCAGCTACCCAGGAATTTAGTATGATGGACTTTATCCAGTGCCTACACTTTGTGATGTGTTCTCCATGTGGTTTGTGGTTTGCAGGAGGCAAAATCATGGTGGGACATGTTTATTAATCTTACTGATACTTTAGGTTGCCAGTACTTTTATTCTATGAGAGTTTGACAATTTCCAGAGGATCCTTTAGTAAATATATATACTTAGGGAAGAAAAAGAGGACCTTTGTCTTCTTATACAACCGTATTAATGGAAGAATCACATGACATTGGAGAATGACTAATTAGCTACCTATAAAACACTGTCTATATCTTTCTGTACAAAATTCCCTAATCACCTTACAGGGTTTTATAGATCCTTCATTGAGTGAAGTGAGGTTGTGATGAAGTCTTGAATTTAGGGCAATAATACCCCCAAAATTGAATCAATAATAACATATGTAGGTGGGTTGGCTTTGTCATTTAACACTTTGTAATAGAATTACTGTAACTTTTCAGAATTCTAATACAGACGTGGGCGAAATTTATTAAATGCGTAAATTTTACCGATCGATCGCTTTAAAATTTGATTTCGATCGATCGGAATTTCATTTCGAGCGATCACTTTGCCTTTCATAAATTTCGCCCTCTAGTTCAGATAACTCTATGGACAAGCTGCTGTTAACACATCAGGATATTTGTATGTGTTGTATGCAAATGACAAAGAATAAGATAAAGAATATGAAATTAAATAAAAATGAATTCATATAACAGAGCTGATCCAAATGAAAAAGTAGTTTGAAATAATGAACAGCATTCATTCAAAAATATTCTGAAGGAGTTATCGTTTTGAACTCTTTCAGCTTTAACACCTCATTGAAGGCTGCAAATAGTTTAACACACCCAGTTTTTGTAGGCAATTTAGGAAGCAGAGCACTGCAAAGAAACTTGATCACCAGCCAAACATGCTGGCATTAGGTCTGACTGCTGGCAGGATAAATTTGCACTCCAAAATAAAGCCATGAAAGTGATAGACCAACAGCCTGCTTGTAAGTACTAATTGCTTCTGTGGATGGAAAAATAAGCTAACAGACTTTAAACTCTGCTGCAGGAAATCTTTTCTGTGGAGCTAATTTTACTTTGGTTGCTATGGTACAAATTGTGAAAGACTAAGCGATACAAGTAATGGACCTTGCGAGCTGTTTCTCAGGAGTACCATGTTCAGTAAAAGGTATATGGGTTAGTCATTAGTCTGGGCTACTGACCTCATTCAAAAAATGAGATTGAATAGACAGCATGAGGCCATTTTAGCAGGAACTTTTACTGACTTATGCTTCTTCTACAGGAAAGCCACTTAGTCTATGTGTCACTGACTGACGGATTTACGACTATGTTATTGCTTAACTCTGTATCTGGGTACAGGTAGGTATAGTCATTGGATTGGATTAAAAAAACTGTCTATTTCTCTTCACAAAGAAGCAAATGCTTCAATCATTTTCAGGCAAATGTATCATTATTATCTATCATTTGCTGTTTATAGTTTCCACATTTTCTGCATTGCCCACAGAGAAGATTTAGACATTCACATCAGTCGCTGCTCCACTGTGGCTTGTAGCTTCTTTCTTTTCCACAGACACACAGATTCACACACCCCAGGGGCAACTTTCGTCAGAAGGTAATTAATCTTTCATTATGTCCTGGACTGTAAGTAGAAAATCCATTCAAGCACAGGAGAACAACTATTTTGTTCTTTTAAATTATCCACTAAGGAAATGTTGCACATGAGCAATAGAAAATTAGGGCATTTTTTTTGTAACTTTTTATTTATTTTGCCATGCACTTTTCTATATACTGTATATTTGTTTGTCCACAAATTTTCTTGCAAATGCTCTTCTAGAAGAAAGCAGACTTGGCTCTTGCTGTGTGATCTGCATATTTGTAAGTGGACACTTATAAGGGGGTTATTCACTAAAGTCCGAATTGTTGTGTATAGGTGCGAATATGCCAATAAAAACAGTCGCAATAATCTGCTACTGTCACAGTATAGGCAGGGGTGGCGAACCTTTTTGGTACAGAGTGCCATAAAGGTGACGTCACCCACAAGCGCATCCTGCGAAGTTCCGGCGCTGGTGAGTGATGTCATCACGCCAATGCCGGGGGGAGGAGTGCACACTCGTCGGGGGAGAATGACTCCCTTGCTCGTGTGCACTTCTTCAGTGCAAGCCATGGACCCAGCCTGAAAACTGTCAGTTCGGGTCCTTGTCCTGAACTGATGGCAGGGTTTGGCTCATACACCAACAGAGTGGGCTCTTCACGTTCTCTCTAGCACGAGTGCCATAGGTTCGCCATGCCTGTCTTAGGGCTATGTTCACACATGTCATTCACAGAAGGGTGCATAATGTAAACTGATGTTGTGTGACTAACAGCCAATGAAGCTGTGAGTCAGCCAGAGAGTAGGGAGTTAATGTTCACTGCAACACTGCAATAGCTAAAAAATTTCAAGGGAGAAAAGAAAATTCCTCCCCATTTTTTCCAAAACCTCGTCCAAAATCAAATGCTTATAAACTGAATCCTACCTGAATGGTCATTTCTTCAAAATGCTGTATTTGTATGTAACTGGATGAAGGGATTAGGGGCATTCCTGTTCTTACACCTTGAAGACACTGGGCTTTGACATGGGATTATGAAGTGGGGAGACTGGTTCTACTCACATAGAATTCTCAGCAACACCATTTTGTTTTCTTAGGCCCCTCTGAGTCAGTCATGCAAGAAAAAATCAACATTTTTCCCTTTTTAAACACAGGTTTTATGTTATTCTTTCCATTCTACCATCCTACTCAACTTTGCTAAGACGCTGAGAGATTAAATTAATTTTAGGAATACAGTAAAAAGCAAACCAGATCCATAGCACCTAGACACATTAGTACTTTGATGTTTCTCTCTGCTGCTGTATATGTATTATGGTGATAAACAGAGATTTATGCGAAATACAGCAACCACAGGCAATTTACTGTACGTTTCCAACCCAGCATGTCATCTCCTTTTCCTACAGAATGGATGGTTAACTTCTCAGAAGGTGGGATGAAAAAATAAATAGCAACATGACTTGTCAGGGGATGCTAAATTCACTGAAGTGTAGGTCAGTTTAAGGGAAGGGCACAAGGACTCAAACAAATTCCCTCCAGAAACTAATGGATGTGGGCAAGGATAAATAGCATGTACTCTTTAGGGACCACCAGCCAGAGGCAAAGGTCAAGGGACTGAGAGCTTCAGCTTCTTCCAAGGTTTGATTGCTCAAGAGATATACTGCCTGTCACCCCTAGGCTTGTCATTCAAGGCTAGGCTTGTTCATGTCATTGTAACAAGATAACACTGCAACTGATGTATAGTTTGTGACAGAAAGGAACTAAAACAGACACATGTAACAAGGAATGATTATTGTCAGTAAACGAGTTCCCAAAATAAAACAAAATGCATTATAATGACTTGTACGTTTTCTGGGTGAAATCCCATTCTGCTAGCCACATACCAACCTGTTTGAATGAGCTTGTTAATCAAAGTCACTATATGAAATGTGGGTTGATGGATACACTTGTAGATTTCTCTATAAACATAGAAAATAGTCATTCCTCTTGTATATAATAACCTCTGATCAATGGCCACACACAGTTTTGTTGATCTACTAACTAAATAAAGCTATTTAATCCACTGTTCACTTAGTTGCATACTAGCATTATAAGAATAGTTTTAGAGTATCTCTGGTTTATTTAACTGTACAGTTTCATTAACATTATATTATATTTCTGTCTTGAAAAGACACAATTGCAACATATGCATAGTGATAATGGCCAATGACTTGGGGCAAGTAAAACATGGCTCATTGCTATATTAGCATAGTAACTCAGGACATAAGAAGATACAAAATAGGATCTTAGTGTAAAAAAGAAAAACAGCTTTATGGGCTAAAAGCAAATATTTTACCGAATGAAAGAAAGTATGCCTATTTTTTATGCTACTTACGGGTATATTTTAGGGGTATATTCATGAAAATGCAAATTTGACTTCCAAAATTAATTAGCTTAACTTTGTGTTGCTGCGTTCTGATAGTTGAAATTTCTCTACTCTTTATTCATTGAGTAGGCGATTCCCTTAATGAAGAGACAAACCGTGGTGGATGCCATTTCTTGCATTGTGGAGTATAGTCAGTCAAACAGTAATAGGATGCGGAGTGATGCAAATTCCATCAGTGAAGTTCAGTGATGCCTTCCTAACACTCTTCACTGTATTAAGTGAATGATATATACCACAAGATATGGTTTACTTTAAGAGTAAAGGCAAGTTCCAACTCAACCTGTTCCTTCTATGGAAATCATCTGTTAATTTACTCTGTCCCTACCTTCAGAGAGACCATTAGTATATCCACTAGGGCACTATCCAAATACATTTCTCATATCTTGCTACACAACTTTACTTAGCACCAATCTTAAGATGTCATAATACCAAACATGACTTTACACTTCAAGGTATAACCACTTCCATTATCTATCTAGATCAGTGGTTCTTAACCAGGGTTCTATCGAATCCTAGGGGTTCGGTGAGTCGGTCTCAGGGGTTTGGCGGAGCCTCCGCCACGGAGGTCAAGACACAGAGGTCAAGTGATTTATAACTAAAGAAGGGTTCGGTGAATGTGCATATGAAACTGGTGGGTTCTGTACCTCAAACAAGGTTAAGAACCACTGATTTAGATTATAGCTGAATTAACAGTATTTAGTTGAAATATATAACCTCTGCTGCCATCTATAGGGCAAACGGAAATACACCAATTCAGTATGTAGATCTATACCAGGTATAACTAATCTATGACGCGTGCCAGAGGTGACACGCCGAGACATTTTTACTGACGCGTTATGGTGCTGTTCCTGCTGTGCTCTCAGTAAGAGAGTTGCCCTGCCTTTGGATTTTTCTTAAAGTGACACAGCACCTGAGTCATGCTGTTTTTTGATGAATTTTGACAATTTTAAATCTTTTATTCCATTGAAATGAATTGTTTTTAAAAATGAAATCTTTCTGTAGGTGTTTACAGATTTTATTGGATTCTAGTTTTGAATAGGTTGCTGAAGCTCATTACAACTCATTAAAGCAGCAATGACTGCGGGCAAGCTAAAAGAGATTTTTAGGTAAAAAATAAAAATCTTCTTTTTCCCTTTCCAGATACAGCCTTAAAGGAAATGTATGTTAAATATTTTAAGTGGTGTTGGATGTTAAAGGAATGATTTCTATAAATAGCATTCAGTATTATTTTTTTCCTGCAGTTTTTCTGCTCTATAAATCTTTATTTAATACTTTCTTTTCAGCAAAATAAAGGGTGCGGCTTCATTTGACTTCATGCATGATCTGCTACAGCACCAAAAAGTATTTTCCTTACTTTTTTGCAGTATATTGGAATGACTACAGTGAGTCATTCTTTTGAAGTGTAAATGCACCTTAAGAGGGATGTTAAATATTTCAAGTAATTGCTATGAACATGAAATATCTCATTAGAGGAAACTGCAGAATGCAGATAAGAGTGTGTGGGCAAGGGGACAGGGAAATATTCAGAAATTCATTTGAGAATCTAATTCATCCTAGACATTCTATTTATCTCTCACTATTTGTTTTCCATTCTTATAGCCCCCTGTCTAATGCAAAAATTGTTATTGAATGGGAAATGAGACTCTTCTATGTGCCTATTAATCTCAAAGCCTCAGAACTTCATGTGCAAGCTGACATGATGTTAGATCCCAGCTGTGAACCTAAGCCATTCTACCTGCATCAAAGGCTTTTACCCATGCCTGGGTTTTACATTTTTAATTTTAAAAGTGACATTTAAGATATGTTCTGCTTGTAACAAGTAGATGAATTATGCAATATGGAATCTGATGAACAGCAAATACATAGCTAAAATAAAGTTATTTTTGTTCGATCTATGGTCGCTCTCTATAAATCAATCTACTATATGCATGTTGTCTATCAGTTTATCATTTAGCATTTATATACATTATTGGACTATATCATTGATCTATCTATCTATCTATCTATCTATCTATCTATCTATCTATCTATCTATCTAATTCAATCTAATCTATATCCATCTATCTAATCTATATGTATATATATGTATCTCTATCTATCTACAGTGCTGG
>WMED01013454.1:1063-14408 GCA_019650415.1 Pipa parva | reverse complement strand
CACACACACACACATATACACATATACACACACACTATTATACCATACTGATCTCTTATATTATACTAATGAAAAGAAATGTTGTCTGCTAAACAAGAGTGCGAACTAGCAGATACTTACTCCTTACTAAGCAGATGTTTTTCCCCTCAGTGGGACACCAGAGAGTCATCAGTGAGAATCTACATAATGATAGTAGCTTGAGGATAACAGAAGGAAGTGATGGTTAGTACTAATATTGTAACATAATAATAAGTAGCAAGTATATTACATTAGGGGGAAATTTATAAAGGTTTCTGCTGATAAAGAAATAAACTTTTAAACATAAAAAAAAAAATCATAAAGTGTCTTTCGACATGGTGATAAAAGCTATTTAATGCCAACGTTTAAAAAAATAATACTGTTTCTTCAATGTTAAGTTGGTCGATAGATAGATAGATACACACACACACACACCTCCCCTTATAGATTATGTACATTCAGCATATTAAAAGGCTTGCTAAAGCAAAGCGATTACTTGCACGGTTGCCGTTAAAAGTATTCTCCACTCTCAAAACAGTCCATATGCTATTGCCCTAAGCCAGGGGTCGACAACCTATGGCTCTTTTGATGTCCATATCTGGCTCTTTGACTGTAACGAGCAATGCAAGCACTGAAAAGAGCTTTAGAGAGAGAGATCTCTCAGCGCTTCCAGATTGCTAGCCAATCAGGAGCCGCTGACATCACTGTGAGTCCGAATTGCTAGGCAGTGAGGCAGCTTTTCTCTTGTTTAGCACTTGCATCACACACATTTCCTGATGCGGGAGTTTATCAAGGCTCTGTAATAAATCATCCTGCTTCAGATGAAACATCTACTATGGCAGGGGTCGGCAAAATGTGGCTCTTTAGCCGCCTTGTTGTGGCTCGGAGCGCACCTCTGAAGCCCCACCAATAAATGCTCTTCTGACAGGCTCCTCCCTCCTCCAGCGGCTCAAAAAAAATAGTTGTCTCCGCTGATGGAGGGAGCAAAATAGCTCCCTCCTCAAGGAAGTCTGCCGACCCCTGTACTAGGGAGAAACTTCTCATTAAGGTATAGTACTGCATATGTAAAGATGTAATCTGACTATAGTTCTTTAATGGCTAACTTGGCAGATTTGAACTACAAGCTTTTGTGGTTAGATTAGTTTCAATATTAAGTTCAAACTGTATTTGAATAAGACATATTTGTAATACTTTGTTTTTAAAATCTGTAAATATTTTATGATTTCATAATAATTCAACTATATAATTATTTTTTTCCTAGATGGGTAGGTCTGTCCCCTGACATTAAATTGAATTAGGGCTAAGCAGGGCACCAGATTAGATTAATGCTTTTAAGTGCAAAATTATTTTTACTAAACAGCAAATCCATGGAAAGCACATAGAAAGTGCTAAATTCCTAAAGGGCCGGTAACACCACAAAAAGAATACCACTATTTGGATTAGCATTATTCTTACTTATTCTACTGCAGAATTTTCTTATTATTATTTTTTTTTCTTTGCATCCTTTCTCTCTCTTCCTGCTGCCAAATTTGCCTTTCTAGGGGAGTTCATAAATATGTATTATTTAAAATACATAACAGATAAAAGATGGATAGAACCACAGGGAAGAATTTTAAATAATATAGAACAGAAATGTAACTTTACAGATAACATTTTTAGCATTACAATGTAGGAACAACTGCCATGCTAATTTCTGTTGTTATTTCTGATGTTACTGTTTAGAAAACTAAACATATCTAACTAGAAAAAGTTCACACTGCTGGGCTTATTGGCTAAATAAAGTTAAAACTGTTGCTTAAAGATGTCAATTTGCCAGCTAAAGATAGCAGCAGCTTTATATGAAGAATATTGTCAGTGTCACAACTTTACAATGGGAAATCTGATGTGGTCGTGGATTTGCTATGAGAATCCACATACGGCTCTCCTGTGACTCACCTCTCTATAGTTGGGTAAGGGCATTATGGGGAAATGGAAAGGTACCGAACTAGCTGAAGTTTTCAACTGAATTTATTTAGCATTCCATAGCAACTAGTTGTTTTCTTGTAATGAGGAAGGTGAAAGTGAATATTCTAGGTTCAATTAAAGGAGACCTAAAGTAAAAAAAAAAAAAAAAAAAAAAAAAACTGTTAAAATACTTACCCTATACTGAGCATATTGATTACAGTAACAGCAAGAGCTGTGCTGTAATTAGCCAGCTCATGATGCTTCCTTCATAGCGATGGCTGACTGAGAAGCCTGCACGCAGCTCCTCCTTCTTCTCTTTCCCCGGCCTCATACATCATCACATTCACTGTGGGGAGCGTTTTCATTGGCCCCTGCAATGAACGTGATGATGTTTAAGCCATTTTTTAGCCGAGGTGAAAGATAGTGGGAGGAGCTTCACGCTGGCTAGCAGTCAACCAGTGCTGTGAAGGAAGCATCGGCTGCTGGCTAATTACAGCACAGCCCATGCTGTGACTGTAATCAATCGGTTCTGTGTAAGGTAAGTATTTTAACAGTCCTTTTTTTATTTTTACACTTTAGTTCTCCTTTAAGATGATATTTTTGATGGCTGCTAGTGCATGGTGATGCAATTCAGTAGCACATCACCATCATGCAGCATAATATTCAGTCTGTGGCTCAGTGCTTGAGGCCCCTTTGATAAGCACTGTTGCTAGAAGCATTTGACATTTCTTTTCTAGATTCAGCTCTTGCTTGTGCCATTGAATTATCCAAAACACTTTAGTTTAAAATTGCAGACTTATGTCGTAGCTTGTTCAAAAAAAAAAAAAAAAATTTAAATCCCGATGATGCCATGTCACCCACAAGAGCGCATTTGTACAGAAAAACCAATTGGTACCAATCTGTTCTTTTGTTTCACTTTAACTTACATGCTGCAGTATTTTATTACCTACATTTCCCATTATGCCCAGTAAAGTATTTAGTCATAACATAAGTTGCAGAAAGAAGCCTTAGTTAATGCCATCCTTTGTCATTAAAATTACAGAACATTGTTTTCAGCCCTGTAATAATATGTTTTAGAATATTCCTGACTACAAATCCCATGATCCTCTGAGCTGTATCTATTCACTGGAAGGATACAGTGGCAGCTTGAGAGATGCAGAGACAGTTAAGAAAAGTTGAAGAAGATAAAGCATTAACATGTCAAAATAATGTTGTTAAACAAGAAAGTGGAGTGATGGTTTCTTTAAGCTATAATCAGATAGATCTGATGTCAGAACTGGCTGTTTATAAGGTTAAAAGTTATAAGGACATGCTGTAGTTATTTGTATTATGATAATTGACTATAAATAACATATTCCAAAAGTTACTGTATCTTTCATAAATGGCAGACAACTAAAAGCTCTAGAATGCAAGAATGAGGGGGTTATTGACTAAAGCAAAAATTCAACTGAAAGCAGATTCCCATAGTAAAGTTGCGACTGAAACAATATTCTCATTATAAAAATGCAACTGAGACAGTAGTAGTCTATTCAGACTTTCTTTAGCTGGCGAATTCACACTTCTGACTTTAGCCAATAACCCCTTAAGTCTATACAATCCCCTTTAGGCTCAGTTAAAATTTATGGGACTGAATGATTGTGTTTGTATACACAACACAATAAAATTTTCTTGATAACAGATATACTGCAGAATTCAGTACAGATTCTCAAGAGCAAGCAATTTAAGTAGTAATGCATGTACAGGTTGAACATAAATGTCAGGTGAAAGAATCAATTCATGTTCCTTACTTTTATTTTTTGGACAAATATGGAGTAACAATGCAGTCAGTTTGTAGCCAATGCCTTTTGGCCAGTGATACACACCTGGGGTAGTTTTAGCTGAGCAACTTGTAGCTTACATATTGCTTCTCGTTAGACAAGCTACACAAAAAAGTTGCAGCAGAGAAAGGTGAGTAGAGACTTACAGATCCAGCAATGTGAGACATCAAATGATGATAGTTAAAGATGAGATTGACTTAACGGAACACTCACTCATTGGGGAGAGTGTACATATTCTGCTAATATGTGCATACAGATAATATAGTATGAAGACATGCCTGTATCAGCAGACAAATCGACTTGTGTATACAGACATCTGTCCTCTGTACGGCAAAATGGTACATGCAGATTAACAATAAAATGTGTTTGTTGCAAGCAACGCTTTCAACTACGTGGCTACCATCCAAAGCCTATGTAGCCCACACGAAAAGATTATATAAAATGCATAAAAATTTCCATCCACATTTTTAAAAAAAAATTAATAAATAATAATAAGCTACATTTCCATTTTACAAATCAACAATGTAAACTTTTTTTTTTTTTTTTTTTACAGAGTCCAACACAGCATCTCTTTATGAAAGGAGCATTAGAGCATTAGCAAACTTACTTGTGTAGACCAAATGGGATATATGCTAAAGGATATTTTTTATTTTTTTTTAAATCAATTATTTCGGGATAGTATCCCTTTAAGCGTAGCTGTTTCATTAGAAATATATGTCAGCAAAAAAAAAAAAAAAAAAAGGCAATAATTGAATTATTGACCCTCCTGAACTCCATTTTTTCCAAAAAGAGGCCTCTTTCAAGATTCAACAGACTGCTGAAACATCACTGAATTAGCAATTTATAATATCAAAAGCAAATTATTTTTGTACAATTTTTTAGTGTCAGCACTACTGCTGTAAAAAGGCTTGGCTCAAATACACCACTTTTAATATTCACATAAAACGTTGTTGAAACTTTCTGGAGGCATGCCAGTTCAACAAAAACAAGCAGATATTTGCTGTAATGAGATGAGAGTATGCTTCAAGCTCTGTGTAATTATTTTTGCCTTAAGGATTCCAAATGCTAGCTCCATGATAATGCAACATGACAGACAACATAATATCATTATTTCCTCTACAGCTGTCAGACCTACTATTCAGTCTAATTCACTGAAGTCCAAGAATACCTCAACAGCAGTATGCCATTTGCCTTTTTTTGCATTTCTAAACAGTCATCTTTTGCCTTTACGTTCTAAATATTTTTTGGTTTAGCCTTAATATCCCCCCCAAAAAAACGTACATTTTTAAAAACGTTCATTAACATAATAAAGGAGTCACAAATACAAATACTACCAAACCATATGTCAATTTAAATAACTTTTGTAATAAGTATCTTTCAAACGCTACCCTATAACAATGTAGTGACAACAGGCGCAGGGCAAACAAACATAACCCTACATGTGTATAAAACCTTGATTATGTCACAACTGGAATATATGAGATGCACCCATATACAAAATATATAAATGAGGAAGTAAAGTTCTGAGAAGGAAACCACATTCATCCAAATTCATTAAGGTTATACAACAATGGCTGACATTGGGGGGGGGGGGGTTATTCACTAAAGTCCAAATTGTTGCGTATAGGTGCAAATTCGTCAGATAAAGACAGTCGCAATAGGCTTCTGCTGTCGCGGCTGCATCTTTATAATGAGAAAATTGTCCCAGTCGCGACTTTATTATGGGAAAACGGACGCAACTTTACAATGAGGAAATTTTCATGGACTTGCTATGGGAATCCGCTGTTTGAGAATTTGACAATCAAATTCGCACCTTAGTGAATAACCCACTAGGTCTTTTTCCTTCATAATAATGCTTATTCAAAGCAAACTTATTTTAATACAATATTTGTTTGTTTTGTTTTAAATGGGTCGCAGAAAACACTGTGCCTTTATAAACAGATAGCAAGCATAGTGTCGCCTTGAAAAGTATTGACAAAGAATGTGCTTAAACTCCACAGAGCAGTTTGCAACATTCTTTAAATAAGGTAGTTTTCATTTTAATTACACTGATAATTTTCAGTAAAATGTCACCCGCTCACAGCACTGCAGTGTCATGTAGCTTATAGAAGAACTAATATCCCCTAGCCATAACGGATATGCTGAAAGTACAGGGTTTGCCAGGTAAAACAGTTATATTATGAAGTAGCAGATCAGTACCTTTCGGCTGCAGCGTTATCTTATAAAACTGCTGGTGCCTAGTATCTCCCAGCCGCCATGTTGGATCCTCATGAATATGCTAATGAAACCTGATATGTCATCACCCATATTGTTTGCTTGGTTGGGGAGTGTCATATGTCCCATTAAAGGCAAACTCTTGCAGCTTTCGCAAGAAGAAAACAAAATACACTCCAGCGTATTTTTCTATTGTACTTACCAGCAACAGAGTGAACGCTCCCTCTGCGTTCACGGCTCTTCCTATCTGGCCATATTTTGTGTGCAGTGTATCATACACCAGCCAAAATTCGACACCCAGCGATCTGGACACGGATAGCATGTCATATGCTAGTGTGCCTGGAATTAGGTAAGTATCATAGGCTTTCGTTAAGCTTTTTTTGTTTTTTTTTTACACTAGCATATGAGGCGCAGTGCATCATATGCTAGTGTGAACCTAGCCTAAGGAGAAGCTTGTAAAAATAAAGCAATTACTTTTGCAATTGCCTTTCCTTTGTTGTGGAAGTATAGCATAGTGGTTAAGTGCTATGTGTTTTTTTTTTTTTTCTTTAAAAGGTGGTTAAGTTCATATCCCAATGTTTGGTTTTTGTTTAGTCTCATTAGCTGATTAAATCTTTATTTTATTTAACAAAATCACTTCATTATATTCACAAATAGAGTTACCACCTATTTGCTGATAAGAAAAATTGGGATTTTAACGAACAGCAATCCACAGGCAAAATATGTACTTTAAAGGAGAACTAAAGTGAAAAAAAAAAAACTGTTAAAATACTTACCTTATACAGAACCAGTTGATTAGAGTCACAGCATGAGCTGTACTGTAATTAGCCGGCTCTCTATGCTTCTTCACAGTGCCAGCGCTGCAGCTCCTCCCACCCTGTTACACCACAGGTGTTTCAGGGCTTAATCATCAAGTTCATTGCGGTGCCAATGAGAACACTCCCCGCAATGAGCATGATGATATTTGAGGCCGGGGGAAGGAAAAGAAGGAGCTGTGCGCTGGCTTCTCAGTTAGCTACCGCTCTGTACAGTAAGCTTCGAGAGCCGGGTAATTACAGCACAGCTCATGCTGTGACTAATCAATAGGCTCAGAATAAGGTAAGCATGTTAACACTTGTTTTTTATTTTGTCACTTTAGGTCTCCTTTAATCACTATGCTCTTGTACTGTTAAGGCGAAATTTAATAAGATCGAAAATATCGAATAGATTTTACCGATATCACAAGATCAATATGACCAATATTGCAAAATCAAAAGATTTTTACTGATATCGATATTGCATGGTTTTCTGTATCGAGATATCGGTAAAATCAATATTGCGATATCTAAATTCGATCGAAACTTGTAATCTGTTTATTTCTATGGAAAATCTATAATATCGATGGAAAATCCGATATCAAGATATCGATATTAGCCAAATTTTGACGATATTGGTAATATCGATAATGCAATATTGGCAAAAATCTATCTGTATTTTTGATTTTATTAAATTTCACCCTAATACTCTTGTAAGCCTTTTCCACAAGGAGTATTTATTCTTCCTATCATTATAATTACCAAGTCAGTAGACACAGTGCTGGTTTACACAAATGCTCTGTAAGAAGAATTTTTCCTGGGCAGTAGTTTTCTCTGCAGGGAGTGGAACACCCCATTTATAGAAGGATCTGCTCACACACAATTTCAGGGTGACTATCGCCTCCCTTCATCAGGTGTACTCATCTCCCATCAACCATGCTTCCCATCACTATATAAAGCATGTGCTTGAGCAAAAACTGTTATCAGCAGTATGGTATATCCATTGCAATTTTAATGGCTTTGAAAGTATGCACAATTTTGGAAATGGTCTCCAAATTTTCATGTTTAAAAAAGAACTGAAGAAAATCTTGCTAATGTGGTGTGGCCAAACGCATCCTCCGATTACTTACATAAGGTACTCAAAATTCAAGATGAAGCTGGAGACACAGGTTAAGTGGAAATAAGCTTAAAAGCAGTGAAACATGTTTCGAACCTTACTCGTGGCCATTTATCAAGTGACCTACCTGAGGTACCAACAGCAACAGTGTTCACTTCTCACTTCCAGACATTTTATTAGGAAAAAAAAAATCGCTGGGGCAAGAAGTGGACTGCTAAGTACTCAGGACATGTATTTTACCCGTAGCAGTAAACCTGCCATTGCATATTCCTTGCTGTGTGCTCTGAAGGTATGCTACATGATTTGGATATTGTATGTTCCCTGGGAATTTTAGGTATGAATTGGCAAATCCATTATACCTGGTCACACTAGCTACTAGGCTCACTACCCTTTTAACATTCACAAAGAGCACTTGAACCAGGTAAAAAGGGCCAAATCTGGCATGCAGTATAATTCTATTTGGCCTACAAGAATATACCAAATGTTTACTAGAGCAGCAGACAGCGCATACAACAAATCCCAGAATGCTTTGCTGGTGCACTGGCACATAAATCACCCACAAGCATCCCCTTCTCTGTTGACATTAGTTAGCAACCTCATGCTTCCAATCATATCGGGCCACCCCCCCCCCAAAAAAAAAAAAAATGGCCAGAGGAAAGGTGAAAAACAGAAGCTTTCAAGAAAAACGTACTCAATTGCAGACATTTTTCCAATAAACATCAAAGTTGGCCCATGACTTGGTCCAAGTTTTTAATTTTGGCCACTGTGTATTTGAGTTTGACATCTCTGCTCTAGAAATACACATCCACACTATGTATGTTGCAAAAATTATACACACTTACAAGTGCAAATGTAACTTTCCAGTAGCATTAAAAACAGAATCCCCTGATGCATCTGTACTGACTGTTAACTACTAAAGCTGTTGTAGTTAAAGTAGACATGTCAGTTCAACTTGAAATACACAAGGAAGTGAGTCTACGGGCTACAAAAATGTCAACTAAGAACATAAATTACTCTGGTATCCCTCCCTCAAAGTCACAAGGGCCAAGAGCCAATTACCCTCATATTAGGAAAAAATTATTTCCAAATATGGCAATCAGAATAATTCCCTGGATCAAATATTCCATGTGAGGTCTGACGAGTGTTCTTATCTTGTGCCTATTATGCCTCTCAATGCACCCCCATGATCCTATATGCTTTGGCAGCTGCTGCTTGACAGTTTTTGCAACAGTATATAGTCAACTAAAATTCCCAAATCCTTTTTCATGTCTATTTTGCCAAGTGTTTTCCCATTTAGTAAATAATGTAGACTTGCATTTTCCCTTCCCATATGCATAACCTTACAACCTCATTTGACAGGTTTCTGCCCAAAACTGCAATGTATCTAATTCCATCTGTAATAAAATACTATCCTCCTTTGAATCAACACAGTTTAGTATCTGCAAAAGTTGAAATTTTACTATGTAATCCTTCAACAAAGTCATTTATAAATCTATTGAAGAAATGAGGGCCCAAATCTGACTCTTATAAGGGTTCCTGCGGGGTGACGTCGGGCGCAGACGTCACCACATGATGCGCGACGTGACGTCAGCTCCAGGGGTCGCCATCCAAAAAAGGTTGAGAACCGCTCGCTGCCTTATAAGGGGGGTCCTGCGGCCGCTTCTGGGTGCCGCAGAGGTTCTCGACCCCCGTGGGTCAGTCTTGCAACCACCGCCGGGGTCGAGACCCACAGGTTGAGAACCGCTGCTCTAAATGCTACAGAATGATAGAATGCTGACTGCTGATTGGTTGCTATGGGTTACTAGACCTCTAAACAATTTTCCCTGTTGATGAATTCCCCTGTAAAGCATTCCCAGGTTAATAGACAATTTTGAATTTGTGTCCATATAATCCTAAACTGGCCAAAAGAAGCAAGATGCTGTAATAAAATTGTGTTTTTATTTTTACTTGTGGTTGTAATCAAACTTTTTCTGAAATAAATTCCAGAAGTCTTATCACCTCCATTAAGCGAGGAAACTTCCAGAAAAAGGTGTTTTGCTGCAAGGGTTTTTCCATGTTTGGCAACACTCCACCGCACCATTCAGTATTAATGTACTAACAATCACACTGCTTCATAGGCACACAGTAATATCACCAGTAAAAACTCCCTGTGCCTTGTGTGTCAGAAGTATACATGTCTATCTTTAAAGTGCACCTGTCACCTGAGTATCGGGTGGACAGGGCTAAATGATGAGTGACATTATAGCTCCTCCAATCAGATCCCATAAATCATGATCTAGCAGGGTTTTTATTGGAGGAGCTATAATGTCAATCATTTAGCCCCACCCACTCGACACTCTGGAAAAACAAGACAGGCTGACAGGGAAGATGATAGAGAGAAACGCTGTTTAAAGGTACTTTTTTTTTTACATATTTACAAAACATTTATTTAATTAGTACAACCTAGATTAGTATTAGTTTTGAGGTGACCGGTGCACTATAATATTATAAAGATGAGTATTGCGATACTTGGTGATAGCTTTTTTATTGGACTAACAGTCAGTTTGTATCTGTGGACCAAGACGACCACTCTATCCAAACTTAAATATTTACACATATGTAGCATACAAACATTTGGAATCACTAAGGAAAGTCTTTGATTATGGACACCATTTCAACTTTTAAATGGGCTTTAAAAACAGTTAACACATTACTGATGTGCAAATTAAAATACATGTTGAAAATAAATGACATACATTTTACATGCAAAGTCCCTTTTTTGCTCTTTGGTAATGGAGAAACCTAGGTAACTGTGTTAGCACAGTTGAACCCTGTTATTTTCAATTGATAAAGTCGAACATCCTTCCTTTCCTGAAGAAACACCTCAATCTATTTTTAAAGGATATCCTGAACCAAACAGTGCACTAAAATATTTAATAAAATACACCACCTCTCCCCTACACTCCCTCCAGCTTACCAGCGAGCCGGCTCATGTCAGCGGTTTTCCTTACTGAACTATTTTGATTGCTATGGTGCTCCTGGTCAGTTCTACTCACTGTGGATAGCTGCCGAATCCATGGCGAGTAGAGCAGTGAGAAGCCAAAGGTGCAGAGGTGTGCCGTCGCGCTCAAAATAGTGCTGGCACCCACCCTACTCTCGCCCTGCAGTAACTGAAGAAAAGGAACGTTCACTCCATATGACACATGGGAATTTTTTCCCCACATTTGGGGGGAATGGAGTCTTATGGAGCGAAAACTACTGTACTGCTTAACACCTACTGTAAAGCATAGTGGAGGTATGTGCATTGTTGCAGGTAAGGTGGAAATCTGAAAAAACAGTTACCACTTTATTTTACAACATGCAATTCTCTGTGGCCAGGGCAAACATCAAACTGCAGGAAAATGTTCAAAAAGTGGACAAAAATGATTTTGTGATAGCCATTGTATTGTCTTTGATGGAGTGGTTGGCAGAAATCATCAGATTAAAAAAAAAAAAAAAAAAAATTATGCATCTAGCCATAACAGATATGCTGAAAGTGCAAGGTCTACCTGGCTAAACTGCTATATTATGAAGCAGCAAATAGGTCACATGGCACGTTGAATTGTTAATTTCAATGAGGCATACATTCTATTATTCACATGTGCTCTGTAAGAATTCAATGTCCTGGACAAGAGCATTCTCAGTAAGTGTTGGTGCTGAAATGCGACAAAGCCTGCCATGTTCTTGTCAAATAATGCATCCAGAAGAAGCAGAAATAATCAAGTAGGTGACTTGAAAGATTGTGGATTTATTCTGTTGCTAGCATGTAGGCTAAATGAACAATTGTGATTTATTAGTAGACTTTAGTTCTTCTTTAAATTTGTTACTGCACATGTGAGCCATTTGAATAGGAAAACAGAAGATTCAAGGTCAGGAGTTTGACATCCCTGCAGCACAGCCTCACAAATACATAGCCAGATAAATAGTACAATATGCAGAAGAGTTAGACACCCCTTTTCTCTGTGCCACAGCAACAAAACAGCATTTTTTTTGTTGGGAAAATGAATGACCCTGCATTGGAATCATGCCCAGTTTAAGGAGTTTTGCTGCCTAACAATCAACCTCTGTTTTAGTGGTGGATACACAGAGAATAAATGCTTCTACAAATGAAATCATTGGGTGCACCATTACTGTTTAAGTGACACTATATTAAAAATTAAAAAATGATTCATCTCCTGTAAGGTTAAGCAAAGTAGATCAGTTAAAATTAATTTACATTTTGTGCTTGGAGTCATTTTTTTCCAAAACAATGCAGTTTTGTGTTATTTTGACTTTAGAAACAACAACAATTTTATGGATATTCCCACAGCAGTATAATTATAAAATAATACAAAAATATATTATATATGAAACTACAATTTAAAAGTATTAATAAAAATGCCCTACATTTACCAAATGACTTGTTTAAGTGGAAAAAAAAATGAAACCCATCATTCTACTGAATGGTTAAATGAAGGTAAAACCAATCATAGCCACTTAAACCTAAACTGTGCTCTTCTTACAAGGATCCAAAAATGTACCACTACATTTGAATAAGAACAAAGCTTCAGTCATACAACTTTCCGATCCTTTCAGTGTTTTTACATGTACTGGTCTTAGCTGAAAGTAGTAAAAACATAATTACAATCTAACCCTTCATTTAAAATATGCAGCTCAGTTTAGACTTTCTCTGGCATAACCTGGAAGTTCAAATGTGTTGGTCATTGGTTAACGAATAACAGGGCATGTCTGATCTGAAAAATTACAAGTTAAAGCAGTACCTTTTCAGATAGAAGGTTAAAACACACCAGGTAGTTTACAAAACAAAAGCCCTTTTAACTCAATGTTTAGATGGCATTTTGCAAAACAAATGCTCAGCAATTCCCATGGTTAAAGTTTTAAGCAAAATTTACCAAATACCTTAAAACAGTTGTACTTATAACAGCTGTGATTTATATGACATGACAATTCCGGTCCAGTATATTATGCTGTAAGGTAGGTACTGTGTTCCATACATAAAATGTCCTGAAAAACCAGCAGGTATATTTTAAAGTAATTCACTCAGTACAAGAAGAACAAGGTAGGTTAAGCAATTTCATGACTCCTTTTCACAGCCCTGTGTACATTTTTAATTTGCATCATTTCTTTTCCCAGATGCGAAGAACTATACATGCTGAAAATATCTGCTTATATCTCAATAAGTAATGCTAGAGAAAATGTTCTAATATATCTGAATAATGAACATTGCTAACATTGGTGTGTCATGCATGCCCCTGGATTATGGATTTCAATTGCTTTAAATTATAATCTGAAATAGCCTGAGTTGACAAGGTGATGTTAGCTCTGCATGAAGAGGTCAAGGTCACAACAAATGTTACTCATTAAACTTCACTTTGCAGCTACCTCAGACCAGACCCCCCCCCCAATGTAAACAACATTAAAGG
>WMED01013452.1:0-14409 GCA_019650415.1 Pipa parva | reverse complement strand
GATCTAAGCACAGGGCCATGCACATACAAACCACTAGAGAATGATCTAAGCACAGGGCCACGCGCATCTCCAGAAAATGTCCAAACACAGAATCACATGCATATACAACCCCAGACAATGACCCAGGGCCAAGTTTACTATGTTACAAGCGCAGACTTCCCTACACACAAATCACCCAGTGATGTTACAAGCACAGACTTCCCTACACACGAATCACCCGGTGACGTTACAAGCGCAGACTTCCCTACAAACGAATCACCCAGTGACGTTACAAGCGCAGACCTACCTACACTTAAATCACCCGGTGACGTTACAAGCGCAGACTTACCTACCCACGAATCACCCGGTGACGTTACAAGCGCAGACTTACCTACCCACGAATCACCCGGTGACGTTACAAGCGCAGACATCTTCGGATAATGAAATAAGAACAGGGTCACAGGCATCCAGATAACCAGACAAACTAATCAGCACAGGGCCACGTACAAATAATCCTCCAGACAATGTTCTAACCACAGGGTCACATGAATACAAATCACACACAATGCTCTAAGAGGAAAGGGTCACGTGCACACACATCTCCAGACAATGTTGTAAACACTAAACCACGTGCATATGAATAACACAAACAGTGTTTTACATAAATCACTAGTGGTGGTCCCTGTGAATGTAGTCCCTTGTCACAGACATGTAATGGGAGAACCACATTCTGTGTATACGGGTAGCTATTGTAAACCTCCAGATCCTGTGCCCACTAAAAGGTTTATTCTACATCTAACGAATAGCTACAACTGCCCTGGGCTAAGTCATATGATACAGCAGGAATAGGAAGTACTCTGCCATTTAAAATTCCAATTTAAATGACCATTTGAGTTGACATGGCAGCTATGCCCTAACAATGGTTCTCTAACCTGTCCACAGGCCAACTCAACAATGCACATTTCCACACAGCAGTAAAGTGATTGCAAAAATGCTGCGCAGGGTCAACGTTAAGCGGGGCAGACCAGTCAATTGTCCAGGGCTCCTGCGTCTCTGTTCTGCTCCAGCATTGCTCTTAACTCCTGATTGGAAGTGTTGGAGGAGAATTGGGCTGTGTAACTGCAGAACCACTATGCAGAGTGCTGCTGAGGGTCCCCTTGGAGTCGGAGGGACAATTCTGGGGGAACCCACTAGATTTGCACAGAGTCTCTGGTTAACTACTAAAGTATTTAACTTAGCTAATTTACATTTAATTGTCTTTTTCTGTTTCTAGTACTTACAGCATGTATATCACAGCCACTTATTGGTTGAAGCTCTGAGTTGTAGTTCAACAACTGGTGGGGTGGGGTGTGGGTCAAGTCGTCCAGACATTAAGCGGGTCATTCTCTAAAATCCAAATTGTCGCGTAAAGCTGTGAATTCACCAGCTAAAGACAGTTGCAATAGCCTGCTACTGTCGCAGTCGCATCTTTATAATGAGAGCATTGTCGCACTTGCGACTTTACTATGGAAATATTGTCGCAGCCGTAACTTTAAAATAGTCACACCCTTGACTTAACTATGGAAGAATTGCCGCAGTCGCGGATTTGCTATGGAAATCTGCTGTTTGAGAATTCGACAGTCGAATTCGGACTTTAACCCCACCGGTGTTTCCATAGCTAGACAGCAGTCATATTAGGTATATGCTTATCTAACAGTAGGCTGAGGAACAGAATGGGAGGTAGGAAATGTAATGTGTCACAATATTCTGTTGCTTGTAATATTAAAGGCCATATAAAGTCAGAGAAGTACACCTAGTTGCATTCACTTCTTCGACACACTCCACCAATTACTCAGTAGTAGAAATACCTGTGCATGTGCACACCTAATGTGATGTGCTCAATAAGACCACGACTATCATAGTTACTCTAATTGGTTGCATATTTGCTACACTGCAGAGTTTGCTCGATAAGCGAACATGGTGAAGTGTAGATTAGATGCAAATTCAGAGCGTTACGCGACTATTTGGCCTTAAGTCAATAAGGCACAAAAGGTATTTTTGTTAATGTTAATTCATCCAAAAACTTTCTTATATGTGATCATTTCTGTGTTTCTATAACATGAATTATTATATTGCTATTTTGTGCTCCTAGCGAAACCGTTAAACAGGGTAGAGTTTTATTAACATTTAAAGATTGCTACAAGAGTTGTAACCTCAGGTATAAAAGCGAAATGCTTTTGAATGTTTAGGCCATTGTTCAAAGGGAGAAGTCATAACTACATGGAAATTAAATATTAAAAATTGAAATAGAAATTAAAATATTTTTATTTGGATAAATATTGAAACAAAAAAAAAAAACATTTATTTTTTTTAGACTTGACATTGACCTGTAAACAAAAGGCTCTGACAAGATAGGGAGGGCTGCAAATAAAAAATGGCTTCCTTAAGGACAGAAGAATAATTTGGGAAGAATCAAAATTATTTATATTAATTGTCATAGGATTTACTCGGTGTCGCAATGTTGTAAATGAGGGGTTGGCAATCTTTGCGCAGGAGAGAGTCATTTTAATCCCTTCTCCACTGGAGAAAATTTTTTTGTGGAACCGCAAACGAGGAGGAGCGTACATTCCCAATCACATGACCTGACAACATCCTATCAGAAGAAATGTTGGAAGTGATGGGTGGGGGGAGGGATATGCGCTCAAATCCACAACAAGGCAGCTGAAGAGCTGCATGTGGCTCTGGAGCCACAGATGGCCTACCCATGTAAAGGATACACTGCCTTGCCCTGTTTGGTGACTGCTACACCTGTTTCCATTGTAATGTCATTAGCTACCTGAGCAATTCTGCTGTAATGAGCCCTAGCGTCTCACTGAATGTTTCCCATGCACAGATCCCCATCAAATAAAACATAAATAGAAATGTCTGGAAGCGAGAAAACAGATACTGTATCTTGGCTTATGTAAAAATGCATTTGTCTAATTGCTACTGGTATTCTGCCATGTAGTGTATCTCTGTAATCCTTGCTGATCCTATACTTGAGAAATTCATTAACATATGGTAGTTATTCACTTGCATCTGCGTGAATGTTTGGTCACTGTTCTATTGCAAGCTGTCAATCAGAAGCGCTGGTAAATAAAAGCTTACAGTTACATTGCACGACTACAAAGCAGACATGTAAAATAATGTAAATGAACGTAATGGTTGCACATCATTTTACTGAATGGTGTTGTATCTAATGCCAGTATATAATATATTAATAAACACATAAGATAAAAATAAGCTGCTTCAGTTATAATGGGTCTAAAAACCTTAAGGGGTCTTTTAAAATATGGATGCAAAATAAATAAATACAAGTAATTAATTTAGCAAGTGTCTGGCCATGGCTCCGCCTCCTCTAGTTCTGCCCCATGTTGGGGGGATTATTAAGTGCTATTATTATTATTACTACGTAACCCAGGAACAATTACAATAATAATAATAATAAAACAATAAAGCTAGGGGCTCACTAGCATATATGTGTGCTCGTTTTTTAAACAATAGGCACTCATGCAATTGGCTATGCACTGATGACATCATTAGTGGCGTAATCATCACCCACTGATTGGCTATGCATCTTGGAAAGGGGACTGTCCCTCCGAATCCAGAAAAGTTTGGGGAGGGTATGTTATTCCTATGAAGTGCCTGTAAAAATATCATCTTGTAACATAAATTCCTGATTTTATATTGTTTTGTTGTGCTGTTCTTCTCATTGCTGGTTGCAGCCATCTTTCATAAATTGGGCTTTTTAGTATTTTCTAAAGTTCCAAAAGGACAGTGTTGGGGTTTGTTTATATAACAGAAAAAAAAGATGTCTGCAAGCATGGAAGATTAGAAACAAACGTAATAGGATACAAATCAAGAATCTAAATTCAAAGATAACATTTTTACAAGTACAATATAGGAATAACCGCCGTGCCGATCCAAATGGGATTTTGTTTCTTTTTGCGGCATTAATGGTCCATTCAGACCCACTGAGACTACTGTAATAGTAACATTGCATCATGGGGTATCTTTGTAAAGGTCATTTTGACCTGTTCGATTCATGTTTTCAATGTGATTCCCCTTTTATTGCAAGTGTGAAAATGTAAATGACTGAACCTACTGCACGGGGAATAATGGGTTTGCAGCAAAAAAACAAATGGAATGGAATGGCTTTATAAATCGCGATAATGGCGAAATCGATATATATATATATTGCCAATATTTCACAACCTTTACCTAGTTGGATATAACATTTACATTTTTATAAACATCCCCCATTATGCATCTGCTATTGCTTCCAATTACCGTGACAATCTGTGGCAACAAATTGCATCACAAGTGTTTCCATGGTCTGACCTTGTTACCGCAGAGTCACTGCACGAAACCATGGCCTTGGGTGGTTTACAGTGAAATAACTTGCACAGATGTATTTATGCATGGTTGCCAGTGTTACAAGGTAAGTCTATGGGGCTCTGGGCACAGATTGTTGCTGCAGTGCATCATGTGAAAAACAAATGACGGTCTGGTTCGCATTACCAATCACTGGATCCTTAATTGTTTATTTCATTTATTTACTTGAATTGTCAGTTATAGTCATTTTTTATTGTACAAAATGAGTTGCAAAAAATATCCAGTTTTTGCTGGGTGGAAAACCAGCGCAAAAACAAAAAACAATCTCTTTTCATCATACACAGAATCCATATTTTGTGCTAAAGAGACAGACTTTGCAGGCAAAACAATCAGGCAGGGAACTAAGTAGAGAATCAAGATTTAACCCCCCCCCCAGATGGATCAGACAAGCATCACCTGTGATAAATGACCTTCTTTGTTTAAAAGAAAGGAAGTGCATTTGCTGACATAGCAGTCAGCAATGGCTGGGAGGGGAGGTGGGGAGTGCTCCAGGGAGCATGTGTACAGAATGTTGCGCTAGCAGAAAAGACTGCAGCTAAACGCAGGGGAGAGATTTTGCTAACAATGCACAAGGTGATCAAAATAACACCAGAGACAGCACAAATTCTGCTTCTTTCACTTCTTGTAACAATTAGGAAAAAAAAAAAGTGGGATGTGAATTTAATCCTTTTATTTTTGCTAAAGTTTGATGCATTGTCTTACAGAAATAGATATATTTCTAGCAGGAAATGTCTATTTATACATTAAACGCCACAGGCCTTACAATGCAGGGCTGGACACCTTTGTTGCAGTGAACTATTCATGATCCTTGGCATGGGATGGCTAATGTGGTGCTGAGATGACAGAAATGAAGGCTCACCTCAGCACCTGTGATTAAGCATGTCACTGCCATGGAATGCTTTACATTAAGTGTCAGAGTAATTACAGCCTTATGTAAAGACCAGTGGGTACATGCTTATTAAGCACATGCTGTGATGTGTTATTATTCAGAGAGCCCACGCTCTGTGTCATGGCACATAAACCCCTGCTGAGCTGGAAGGTAAGAAGGCTTAGGATGGTACAAGGGTGGGCATCACCCATAGTGTACGCTTGTAGCATGGAGTGCAATCGCTTGTTGGCATACTGCTGCGCACAGTACTGTACTCCACTGATAAACATATGGCAAGATGAGGACATAATGTAATATGTAAATAGTAGTGTGAACCTGTAAAGGAATTTACTATTCCCAGGGAACAAGCTGCAATAATGAGTTTCTATGTTTCCTTTTTCCTTTCTGTTTCCCCAGTAGATTTTAATTGTTTCTTATATGCATATTTTGGGTCTGACCAAGTGTATGAAGAACCAGAGCCAAGGTGCTGTTGTAGTGGTATTACTATATACAGTAAGTGCCTCAATATCAGCTTCCCGGTGCTGGAACCAAGTCAAAATAAATCCCATACAGGAATGCCACAGTATCAGCTTACCCATACTGGATATCCAGTGTTACTGGTACTGGTACTGGCTCATTACAGATTACATACAGGCATGCCACAGTATCAGCTTACCCATACTGGATATCCAGTGATACTTGTACTGGTACTGGCTCATTACAGATTACATGCAGGAATGCCACAGTATCAGCTTACCCATACTGGATATCCAGTGATACTGGTACTGGTACTGGCTCATTACAGATTACATGCAGGTGTGCCACAGTACCAACTTACCTGAACTTGATATCCAATGGTACTGATACTGGGTCTCTACAGATCCCATGGAGGCATGCTCCAGTAACAGTTCACCCATATTGGACAATACTGGTGCTGGGTAAATTCAGATCCCATGGAGGTGTGACACAGTACCATGATAAATTAATCAATGAGCCAAGCAATTATGCATTTATTACAAACCAAATGCTTGCGTACCCTCCCCAACCCACTGGGCCATGCTGGGTACTTGCACATGTTGATTGCCCTACAGGTTTGTTACAGTACCAGTATCACTGCATGTGTAGATCTGGCTAAGATACCCATGCATCAGACTTCCCATCACTGTGTTCCCCTCTATGCCTGGATTACACAGTTGTGTTGTTTTTTTGTTATTAAACTAAAGCTCAGAGGAGAAGTAAACAACATGTTTAAGGGCACAACACTCCAGTGTAACCCCAGTCATTTATAAATCAGTGTCCACTGCACAGCGTGCTTGTCCTCTGAGTAACTCCTCATTGCAAATCATTAATAAAAATGCTGGAAGTCATCTATTGTCCTCCACCTCCTCATATAAATGGCCTCTAAGACTGAGATCACACTTGGCAACCTCCCAGTCCCGGTGTCTATAACGCTAATATCACTCATGGGATTTGGGGGGTGGGAGGGTCATGACATAGGGGTTTTTGTTTCACCAAGGGATGCAGTGTATGCTCACAGCTAAGGATGTAGGCTTCTTTTTAATCTAAGAAAAAGGGCTTATGTTTCCCATAAATCCCCTCTCCTTCCCTCACACCTTGTTACCGCTGCCTTATTGTGGTGTATAGTGACTGCAGCCTTGGTAGAGGTGCTACCTCTGCATGTTTAGGTACTGTATTGCAGATGAGTGACAAGAGGCCAATATGATGTTGTTCAGAGCTGGTGAACACTCTGGGTCTATTGGTTTATATCACCTTTAGCTCACTAAAGCCTCAGTAGTGCAAACCTTTTTACATCTCTGCATTCATCCTAGCATGATAGATAATGACAAACGTTTTCCAACCTTAACTTTTATATTGATTAACTGTATGCCTTATGATTTGTCTCTCTCCATGCAATTGTTTCTGTAGTCTCCTTCCCAAACACTCTGACCCTATTAATGACCCCCTCCACTCTCCTCATTCTGTCCTTCCATTTCTGCCTGATGTATTATAATCTAGCTGTCAGTTCTGCTCCCTGAGCACTGGTCATTCTCTGATGGCAGTACTGCCCCATGTCACCAGTCCGCGGGGCCTGTCACTTCCCATCTATACATTTTGATATTCTAGGTGCCCTTTAACCTTCCTACAAGGCAGTGTGTACCAATTTCATGTAAGAAATCAGCAGGGAGCATTGGAATTTGCCCTAGTCCTAGATTTCTCCATCCAGTCTACTGCACCCTCCATACCCAGAGTACGGTTCAAGTCCTCTCCATTCATCTTCCACTCTCTCACCCACCCAGTCTTCTCTTTCCTTTGCTTCTCTTTATTCTCACTCGTTCTTTCTCCTCCATCTCTTTGCCAGCTTCAGCGTTTCCGCCGCTCCATCTCTCTGAAGACAATCCTGCGCAGTAAGAGTGTGGAAAACTTCTTCCAAAGGCCAATCAGTGAATCAAAAATCCCCTCTGATGTACTTCTTAGCCCCCCAGTCCCTCCACCTCCCCCTTCCCCACCTCCTGTGCCCAACGAGGTACCTGGTCAAGTTGAGCAGTCCCCCCATCCCGGCCACAAACCCCTTTCTCTTCTCCAGCCTGTCCGCACTCACAGCTTCCATGACTATGTCTTCAAGAAACAGTGCCCCTGCCATTTGTGTCACCAAATCATCGTTGGTAAGTGATCCAAAAGTGTCTTCCACATTGAGGTAAAAGAGTCATCAGTGGTTTTTACTTTTATGCACATTTGGTACTAAACACTACTAGGCCTTCCTGTCAATCACTCTGACACATGACGGATAACATGCAATGTGTATCTTTTCCCCAGGAAATTCCAAGCAAGGTCTGCGCTGCAAGATGTGCAAGATTGGAGTCCATCTGTGGTGTTCCGAGGAGGTGTCTCATCAGCAATGTCTAGGGAAGACGGTGAGATATGTACAAATGAATTAAACGTGCCTTCTTAAAACACCCAATCTCCCTCTCTGTTTCATTCTCTCTCCTCTATAAATATATTGGCATTCCAGTCTGCTCTCTGCTTCTTCCATTTATTTATCAACTCCTACATAAAGTAATGAAAAAGCTTCATGGATATAAAATATAGATACACATGGATAAAAACATCATTTATTGTCATTCAGTCTATATATGGCCTTCTACACTGCTGCTACCAACTCACTTCTACAATTCTGGCTGAACTTGCCCTTTCGCCCAACTCATTACAACAGTTATCATTTATACCTGCACCATCCTACATCAACTAACTCTTCACTCGGACTGCTACCGAGTGTCACTCACTCTCCACTCTGTGTGTATAAAATCCAAACTCAGTATTTCTCAGGCTGGTAAAATGACAGAAATATGTTATTGTATGTTACAATAGGGCCTTATTGACTAAATAGTCACGTAGAGCTGTGAATTCACATCTGTTTGTCACTTCCCCATGTTCGCTTATTGATCAAACTTTGTGATGTGACTATGATAATTGGGATGTTATGGAGCAATACGCATCACTCTGTACTGACAGGTGCTGCTACTACTAACCGACGTAGTGTGTAGAAGGAGTGAATGCCACTAGGTGTATTGCTCCAAATTCACCCATTTGACTTCACTGCATCAGAGGGGCAAATAGGGGGATTGACTCCATCACACAATGCATCCGACAGTGATCACCAGTGTCCGCTTGTTCGACAAGTCTATTTGCCGCTTAGTCAATAATTAGAAGTAAATTTGTGACTATTCTGACGATGTGACTCGAATAGCAGCGAGGTGAATTCATCCTTTAGTCAATCAGGTGCTAAACATTTAAACCACACTCAACAAATATCTCTCTAATGCAGAATCTGAGTCTGATACTTCCAGTTATCATTCATCTCTCAACCCATATTTCTTCTTTTCATTAGGATCGCCCACTTGAGCATTGACTCACACTGCAGATCATTCACGTATTCCCTTCTCAAACCAATCAAAATCTATCCCTTTCTTTTCAGTCCACGTCCTTTCGACGGAACTTCAGTTCCCCTCTTCTGATCAACGAGCCCCAGTCCAGCCCCAAGGAAATCCCTCTGACCAGTAAGAATGAAGGTATCTGTTTCGTGATTCCTTTTTTCCTTTTTAAAACCCCACCACAAGGAAGATTGTGTAATGCACATTAGAATGCGCAAAAGGTTGTGAGTAAAGTATAACTCATCCTCAAATCAAAATGTTTTCATGAATTTTGGTATTCGTTTTAAAACCATTACAGCGGTGTTACTCAAACCATTCAACAACACGACTAAGAATTTCCCAATAAAATATTGGGTTGTTTCGAAACCACATTTAGTATTGTTTAAATAAATATATCCCTGAAACTGGCAGCCCACGTATATTGAAAAAGTAAAACAAATTTAGGTTGTAATCTATATTGAAAGGGGGAGACTTTGCCTTATTTGTAAAGAGAACTGGAAACTTATAGCGAAGATGACTCTGAGAGAATGTATTCAATATTCCTAATGTTAATTATGCATGTTCCTTGGGTAGGCTGTAAACAAGCAGTAACTAGGTCAATAGAGAAGATTGAAAGGGACCTACGTATAAGAGCTTAATTAAAGGTGAGCTAAAGCAAAAAATAAAAAAGCAATGTTAAAATACTTACCTTATATACAGCCGATTCATTACAGTCACAGCATGAGCTGTGCTGTAATTAGCTGGTTCCCGATGATTCTTCACAGCGCTGGCTGACTAAGAAGCCAGAGCTACAGCTCCTCCCAACTTGCTTCACCGTCATTGCCAAATGCCTTAAACATCATCATGTTCATTGCTGGAGCCAATGAAAACACACCCCACAATGAGCATAATGATGTATGAGGCCAGTGAAGCAAGTCGGGAGGAGCTGCGGCGTTGGCTTCTCAGTTAGGCAGTGCTGTGAAGGAAGCATCGGGTCCCGGCTAATTATAGCACAGCTCACGCTGTGACTGTAATAAATCTGCTTTATATAAGGTAAGTATTTTAACACTGCTTTTTTATTTATTTATTTTTTTTGCTTTATTTCTCCTTTAATATCTCATAAAAATATTACCCTTTAGAACGGCGGTTCTCAACCTTTCTGAGACCGCGACCCCCGCTGACGTCACCGCTCCATCACGTGCTGACATCACCGCGCGTGATGACGTTTCAGCCGAACATCATCACGTACGCGCGTCACGTGGTGCGGGCGCTTCCGGGTCGACCCCAGTGGGATGGCCTTGCAACCCCCGCTGGGGTCGCGACCCACAGGTTGAGAACCGCTGCTTTAGAAGGAGATAGTTAAAAATTTAGAACATTAGTTCAACATTGTGTGACATTCACCAACTCATGAAACCTGTTGGTCCTTAAAGCAATCAGTAAAATGACATAATTAAAGATCTAGGGGGTAATTCAGCAAGGTGCGAACTCACCTTGCGATGCTTCGATTCACTTCACAAAAATAGTTATGCGTTGGCTTTTCTCCTTCACGCGCACATTAGCGCATGCTTTAAAAGTATTCCAGTCTTGCGACCACTCGAGCCGCCTTGCAAGACTGAAATACCTTTAAAGCGTGCTCTGATGTAGGAGAGAAGCCAGCACGTAACCATTTTTTGTGAAGTGAATCGGAGCATCGCAAGGTGAGTTCGCACCTTGCTGAATTACCCCCTCTAGTCTGAACTGTGATCTGTTGTTGTGAGTTGTTTTTCTGTTTCTGAGCTGAATACGTTTCTCCTGCAAATCCGTAGGGATTAATGGGAAAGCAAGTGTCAAGACAGCTGATTGCAGCTAAAGGCAAGAGAGTAGGATGCACGGAAATGGATAACATAGTGCGAATATGTCATGGGGGGGGGGACTATAGAAAACCATGGGACTGGTCTGCATATCAGTGCAAAACTGCAATCCTTATTTTCATCATTGCATTCACATATAGTTTTGCAGACATGGAAAATATTCTGGTTGGAATGCTAATAACCCACAATGGCGCTGCCCTTGTGCAATGATATTACCAATAAGTACAGTGATGTCTCTAAGTGGTCTGTACTCCTACTGAATCCCAACCCTTCCTTCCAGCCATATTCTACATATACTGTATGTATATATATATATATATATATATATATATATACTGTCCATTCTCCTAGGTCATAGGCCAAATCTCAGTGCTGCTTTTTTGGGGGGGGTTTTCTGCATTTTGCACCAAAACACACAGTGGAGCCTTGCGCTATAGATACATCTCAATATACAGTGTAGAGAAAAGGGAGTGCTGCTTTAAGTATAATCTCTCTCTGTTTCAGCTCCCGGCCCCAGAGGAAAGGTGGACCCCGTGTATGAGACACTTCGCTATGGAACCTCCCTGGCTTATCTGAACCGCTCCAGTTGTAGTAGTGTATCAGAGTCTCCCACTCGCAGCCTGGTGAGTGGAGAACCACACCTTGTATATACACTGTTATGTCCACTTACATTAAGAGAAAGCAAAGTCCGGAGCCACCAACTGTGAGAACAACTGTCACAATCCTGGGGTCAAGTAGACCTAAAGCCAGTTCCTGAATTGTACGCATATTTTAGTGAGATTGTAAGCTCTTGCGGGCAGTTTCTTTATTGCTGTTGTTGTTCTACAATGTACCATGTTGTAGCAAAGTAAACCATGTAATTCCTTATCTTGTACGCTCCCCTTACTATGTACAGCGCCATGGAAGGTGTTGGTGCTGTATAAACTAATAATAACAATAATGTGTATTAAACTTCGCCAGTGGAAAGATTGCATTGGGGCACCCAATGTTCTTACTCTATTATTTACCTGGAATTTAGGATCTTCCAAAAAACCTAACCCTGAAGGCTTGCACTCAGATTTCTCACAAATGCTTAGGAATATATAAATAAATAAATGTGAGACCAGGCTGGCACTCCACTGGTCTTGTGACAACTGCTATATCCACTGGCAGGTTGGCACAAACTGTACAGTAATAGGGGCTTATTCATCAACACTGGCATAAAGGTCAGAATTCATTTCCATTTGCCACTTCCTGATCTTTGTGTATTCTTCCAACTCAACGAAAATTCACAAACAATTCAGAGACTTAAATTCTCTCACAGTAGTAAAGTAAACAAGGTGAACTGTATCAAATTGGCCAGTTTTACTTTGCCGGATTAAAGTGCTGAATTAGAGGGTTTATGACAGGACTCCTTATGTCCCACTGACTACACAGCACTTTGCAGTAAACCACTTCCAGTGCAGAGAATTCCCGACTATCGCTGCTCAGCGACACGAGGTGATGAGAATTCACTTCAGCAGTCAAATTGTCATGTTGATGAATAAGCCCCAATAATCAGGATATGATTGTCACAATGGAGATTTGTTTCCCCTCGCTCATAAAAAAAAATGTATTTTACTTATTCTTAATGGATTGGCATAGGATTTATTATTATTTATTAGCGTTGTCCAATAACACAATACCTGGAAGAAAGTCATTGGATGTTATACAAATTCGAATGTTTTTTCCCATGCAGAGTGAGAAGGAGGAGAGATCAGACGATCCAGAGGGCAGTATACAGAGCAGTGAAGAAAGCCCTATCCACCCCGGTAAGAAGGAAATAAAATATGTTCCTTGTAAAACTCTATCACACTTTTGGGGGTTATTCACTAAGGTGAGAATTCGACTGTCAAATTTGCAAACAGCGGATTCCCATAGCAAATCCGCGAAATTTTCCCATTGTAAAGTCGCGACAATTTTTTTAAAGTTAAGATTGCGACAATTTCCCCATAATAAAGTCACAACTGTGACAATATCCTCATTATAAAGATAAATATAGAACAATAGAAATAAAGATGCGACTGCGACAGTAGCAGTCTATTGCGACTGTCTTTATCTGGCGAATTCGCACCTATAAACAATTCAGACTTTAGTGAATAACCATCTGACTCTACTGAATCCTACTGTATCACACTATGGGTGAAATTTAATTGGAAAGGCTGAGTTTATCCCCGTAGATCTCGGCTGCTTGATCGGTAAAAATCGATATTTTTCTATGGAGTTTTCCGATGGGAAGGTATCCATACTACTAATGTAGATTACGGCTATCTGTACCTTTCCATCAAAAAATACGATCTGAAAACCCAATCGAAAAGTTGGTAAAAATTGATCGAAAATTAGCAATCGATTTTTACTGATCAGGCCGAGATCATCAGGGGATAAACTCTAAAAGGCTGAAATTGGCCTTTTCGAGTTTATTAAATTTTGCCCTTTAAAATGTCAGCCTATGGCCCAAAAATTATGCTATGGTCTGCCAGTTCATTCAATGATACTTTGTCCCTTGCAGCGTTCCCGGCAGACAGCGAGGTTGCAGTAAATGAAGATGCCCGCAGTGTGTCAGTAAGTACAGAGTTATGGAGCCTTATTGACTAAAGTCCGAATAGTCAATAAGGGTTTGAATTTGTGCTTATTCTCCACTTCCCCGTGTTCGCTTATTGAGTAAACTCAGTGGTGAATACACAATCAATTTGGGCTTGTACAATACTTGCGATCTTACGGAGATCTTCACTTGAATTTGTGCATGTATGCACAGGTACTTTTACTATTGGCTAAGCCAAGGAGTGGTGTGAAGGTGCGAATGCGACCAGGTGAACTGCTTCAAATTCACCTGTTTAACTTCGCCACTTCAGAATGGCACATTGGGGGGTTGATGACAGAGCTCCAGTTTGGCGTAAGGCAACTTTTCATTCAAAAGTGACAATGGCAACTGTGACTAAGTGACAACATGACCTATGGACAAGGTGACATAAAAACAGAATATTCACAGAATACAGTTAGTGGGATATGGTGAGACTGACATCACTGCCCTTCACTTGTCGTATTCACCTCACTCCGCATAATTTCTCATCCTACTTCTATCTACCTAACTATGCCACACTGAGCATGCAACAGCGTTCACCGTTGTCCGCTTGTTCGACAAATGTATTCTCCATTTAGTCAATAGTGAGAAGTGAATTTGCATCTATTTTGCTTATGTGGTAACTTCACCCTTTTGACAATGAGGCCTATGGGCACCACTCATGTTGGATGGGAGGTATGGTTAGTTTTGGAACATCCACTTCTTAAGACTGCCCTGATATCATTCTTATGTCCTCATGTCCACAGAGCTTAGTGACCGCTGCTCGTTGCAGAAAGGAAATCTCTCCCATGT
>WMED01013451.1:0-14410 GCA_019650415.1 Pipa parva | reverse complement strand
TCGTTGGAAAATAAATCGATACATCGATTAAATAGATGAATCGTTACACCCCTAGTTATTTGTCTTTGTGCAAAAAGGTAGGCATACCTGTTCACCCAATACCGTTTTCTATCTAAAGATAGTTTTCTTGTTATTGAATTAAAAGGATGGAGTGTATTTAGCACAGACAGTATATAGTGTGAGGGTGTTGTATTTGAGGGGAGGTATTTTGCCCCAATTATGCAGACATACTGCTGGAGTTCAGTCCAGAGTTTGTAAGTCACCCCAGTTGCAGGCTAGAGCCTGATTAAAAGGCAACTGGGAGAGTCAGTTGGGGGTGGAGTTGAAGTCAGGAAGTGATTTCTTTGGCTGAGATTGAAGCTCCTTGTGATAGAAACAGGGACTAGTGGTTGAAGTCTCTGCTAAATAACTTGGCTTTGCAGCACTGTGAAACCCCAAGGAGACAACCCAGGAGAAGGGAAGGTACTCTGTTTTTGTTAACCAAACCTGTGTTTTTGACCAAGGACTTTTTCCTGTGGAAATTGTTGTTGTTTTGAAGTGACTGTTGTTTTGTCAAGGAAAGGCTGTGTTAAGTTTGTTTTTCTGTTAATAAACATTGAATATGAAAGAAACTCACTGTTTTTGGTGTTAAACCCTAAAGACCGCTCCAGCACTTCAGCGATTCCCTTCAATAGTGACTGCAATTAATTTGCAAATTTTGGCCAATGGGACAGTAAACTAAAGATAAAAATTCTCTATTTACTTTTTGTGTTTTTGTTTTTTTTAAATCTAAACTTCCAAAAATGTCTTAATTTCTAGAAAATGTTGATATACATTGTGGTCATTATGTTGTGCTTGCCAGGGCACCTTATGAGTGTTATTTAAAGGTCTATTGAAAACCGTAGCACTAGGAGATGTATGATGTATTGATAAAAAAAAGATGTTTGCAATAGGCACCGATAAAAACTAATATAAAGCAATACTAAGCCTGAAACTGAATTTCCTTTTTTAAAGAATGTTATTGCTAGTCCTTTCATTTATTTCATTTTATACAGTGAATATAAAAATGGCTCATAATGAAAAATATGAAGCTGAGTTAGAGTCCCTGCTCAGTAAGGTACAATTGCAATAAGAAACACAGCAATTAGAAATGCATGTCATTTGTGACGCCACTTTGCATTTATTGGAATTGATTTTCATTTAATACGTTCAGAATATGGCAGTAAATGATACTACTGCCGGGTTGTTTTTCATAAAGTAAGGAATTCTTTAGCCACCCAGGGAACTCTTAGGATTCCTAACTGTAGTGTGCCCTCTAGTGGCACTGCACATTTGGTACATTTAGCTCAAGTTTCCCTAGTTTGTAATCTTTTGGTAATAATATTCATTTAATAAGTGCATTTTATTGTTTGATTTATATATATATAGACTTACTCTAAGATCACCAGGATATAATTTATGACCTCCTGCCTAATATGTGCTGCAATACCAATAGTCATTAAAGGAGAATTTTTCTGAATGATGTTGCAATACAATACAATAATAGTTTGTGTTGTTGTTCCTACAGTAAGTGTAAATAAGGAATCCCCCAAGTCTGAAAGACCATTGATTTTAAAGTGATCCTGTGTATTGTGTATATATTTTATTTTGGCAATTAAAAACAAAGATAACCTTTCATGAGGATTACATGCTTAATAAAACACCTTTGAGTCTCATTGTACACTGTGTGATATGGATGCAATTATTTACATGAAAGTACAGTGCAGCATCATACCAGCACAGTAGTATTAGTATCATTAGAGAAGGCCCTGCTCTGAGTGGGTATATATTCAGCATAAACACTGATTGCACTTAATTAATACTCTGACCGCATAGCTACTAGTAAAATATGGACAGAAGCGACCATTCCCCACCATCTTTTTATTATTCTACTTATTAACTTATTCTATTATACTTAATATTCTGTAAAAATATGTTTACATTTCTGCACATTGATCCTTATTTATTTACATGTTTCTTTTTGTGACTGTGATTGGCAATTGACTGTTCTTTTAGTGAGCCAAATGAAGAAAACGCTGTATAAATAAATATAGACATACTTGAAAAGGGAAGAAGCGCTCCCTAGTAGTCAAATTCCCAACAAAATTACAGAACCTTTGCTTGAATTTTCTGCCGCTGATGTGCATGATGATTGACATGGTAGCATAATACATTTAGAGCAGTCTTAAAGGGGAACTATAGTCAGATTACATCTTTACATATACAATACTATACCTTATTGAGAAGTGTTTCTCCCCAGTAGATGTTTCATGTGACACAGAATGATTGAGTAGGCAGCACTGATAAACTTCTGCACCAGGAAATGTGTGTATGACGTGTACTGGACAGTTTTCCATGAAAAGGTACCTGCCCCAGACATTTTTTACCCTATTTACTACTTAGCACATGTGCACAAGTCAGCTTTCCCTCTATAATCTCCTGCATTCCAACTTAATTTATGCAGCCAAAAGGTCAGCCCACTGCATAACCAATAGCAGTCAGGCAGCTTTTTCTTCTCAATTTACCTGACCTGCAGAACAGAAAGAGGAGGGGGAGGAAAATGTCAGTTCTCAGGAAAACTAATTAAGGAAAACAAACTAACTGCAAGTATTATTTCTTTCATAAACATTTTTTTAACTATTTGTTTCAGCAATTGGCTTAGTATAAATGAGTTTTATGTGTGCAGTTATATCTGCACTATAGTGCCCATTTTAATGCATTGTGAATAATATTTCTTGCTTTATTTTATGCCTATAAAGTACCATTGCGATGTTGAAATAAGCCAACCTATTGCAAAACTGTACTATGCTCCATTTTTATTAGCAAATATGTGTTTTCCCTTTTTGTTAAACAGTACTTATATTGTTTGTTGTTTTGTTTTAGTCTAGGACACACCCTGCAGAGTCACCCAGGAAGGACGGCACAAAGAAACCTGTTTTGGGAAAGTTTGGAAACATCTTCAACAACACTAAAAAGCGACAAAGCAAATCTTCAACTGACTCTGCTGTAAGTCCTACTAATGAAAAGCCTGGAACCACTACTAAGGAGCGCAGAAGACCTCAAAGTTTGCCAAGTCCTGGCACCAAAGCCCATAAAGAGGAAAATATTCCTGTATTCGATCAGGGTTCATCAGAAATCATAAAGGAGGTCGCCACACCTGCCAGTGGAAGTGTGGATGATGTCAGTAATGGTAACGGTGATAATGCATTGTCTGAGTACAAAAGGAACAATGATAATGACCCATCTGAAATAAGGCATACAAAAACGTTTGTTGTCTCATCTCCTGATAGCCCTGTCTCTCCCACAAACGCATCTTTAGACAAAATTAAAAAAACTGAACAAAGCCCCTCGACCAGGCTTGAGAAACAGTCAAGTACAGATAGAAATGTAAAATCCTTCTCTAATCTGTGTGGCAGAAGGCATTCCTCTGATGGTGAACCATCTAAAACTGGCACTAGAAGGTACCAGGCATGCTCACAAGAATCTGGTGTTAATAAGGAAGAATCACCTAGAGCTGTACCAAAGAAATCTACTAAAGCATCTAACAAATCAACAAACTCTAGACTGGATAAACTAGTTCCAGCACTGCATAGTGTAGAGGTATCTAAACACACAGGTCTGTCTTTCAGCATTAGTCCAAAGAGCAAAGTAAGAAAACAGGAGACATTGCTGTCGCAAGAGACATTAGATGACAGTAACAGTTTAGATAAAACACTAAACGTTGCTAACGTCGGTTCCCATGATGGTATATCTCCTGAAGAAGCTGGCATCGCTTCTGAGCCTGGCACGCTAAATGGTCACACTAGTGAAAGAAAGGTGGGGGGCAAGGTTTTAGCTGTTGATATCTACTTATCCAAAACTGCTGGAACCAATTCTTCAACACAAGCAGAGAGTTGTAGTAAAGGGGAGACAATGGAAAAAAGCCCAAACAATAGAAAATCCAGCAGAAGACGAAGGTCTCTGAAGTCTCAGAGTAGTCAGGATGACAATAAAAAGACTGAAAACCTTTCATTGGAAGAGCAGAACAATGACTGCGCTTTTACTTCTGAAGGTGCGACGACAGAATATATAACGATATCTGACAATAAATCTGTCCCTCCTTCACCTGAGCATGAAAGCCCTTTATCAGCCAATCAAGATGTTAGAAATAAAGCCAATCATAAATTGTCGCCTAAGGGCGAATCAGACAAAGGTAAACTGCAACACCCAGCTTCCAGCCCTATGAGAAAAAAAAAGGAAAATCAGTCTGGCTCTATTCCTCCTTCCCCAACAGTTCATAAAGCACAGGGAAAAGATTCTCCTTTTAAAAATCAACCAGGGACACCTGCCAAAGTAACTGGAAGCAACCAGCCTCTTCCTGTTTCCACAACAAACGCCAACTACGTGGACAAGGCATCTGTGTTTGGATCCACTGCTACAAGTGGTGGGCAGGATTTTGTGCCAGTGTCATGTGAGACGGCCAGTGGGTGCTCATCGCCAGCTACAGGTGCTGCAATTGAAGAAAGAACAACGCCGAATGCTAATAATGTACAGTCATTCTCTGCAATAAACAATACAAAGCTCAAAACCTCTACTGCTGACAGCTCAAAATCCTCTGTAACCACAAAGCTCCAGATGTAAGTACAGACTTGTTTAATGATTAATTTACTCCATAAAGTTTGTTTCCCATGGTCACCTGTGAAACCTATACTGTGAAATCAAATTTCCCTTTATACAAAATCATAGCAGCATAAATACACTGCAGGATTTCAATTCACTCTGTCTTTCACACTATATATGAATCCATTCATATCTTATCGCATGTTATACAATACAAAATGTATTCAGTACTGTCGGGAAAAACACACACATATCATAAACTGAATGTTTGAAGTCAGTTTATTTATGTGAAATGACTATTTTTTTTTCCCCCTATATGAATAATGGCTTTAAAACGGGACCAGTAATACAGCACTCAGCATGTACATTTAAACACTTACTTGCTTAAAATATGTGTGACCAATTCGCCATATGCTTAGAATTGTTTGCTTATTTTACTGGGATAATATGTAAACTCGGTAGTTAAACATTAGCTGGGCTGATATATCTGTTCAGTACTTAAGGGCAACTCTTATATCCTTTAAAAATGAATATGTCCACATAATGAATCATGAAATAGCAATAATTACTGTTAGTTTTGGAATTACTTTGTCCTATAAAGGCTAAAAACAGGTTAAACATTCCAATATGTTAATGTGAAAATAACTCCAATGGTTTTTACAAAACAAAGCCCTAATTGTTATAGTACAGTGACGGTTAACCTATGACACGCCGAGACGGTTTTTTCTGAGACGCATCATGGCGCCATTCATGCTGAGTTCTCAGTTAGAAGAGTTTCTCCGCTTTCACAAAATTATGGATTTTTCCCGAAGTGACACACCACCTGAGTTATGCTGGGTTTTTTTATGAGCTTTGACACGGCGAGCGGAAAAGGTTGGCATCACTGTTATAGTGGTTTTGCTTATGCATACAATCTGTTTGTGGGCACTGTCACAAAGTCCCTGTCCTTCCCTTCAGCACCTAATACACAGCTTCCAATCAGTGCCCGGTCAATCAGAATAAAGTAGGCAGGGTGCCAGCTTAGGTTAGATGCAGGTATATGACCTAGGACAAAAAGCCCTATGGAGTAGAAATGTAGTTATTTTTGCCAGCAGAATGTAAAAGAAGTGTTGAAATAGCAGTTTGATAGCATAATGTATATAAGATAATAGTTTTAACCATCTGTGCATTTACACACCACTTCGCCACTTTCCGCTACAAACACTCATGTGTACATATAAGTTATACTCCATTTCTTTGGAATTTATTCATTGCTGAATTTATGTTTTTATTTATATTGAAACCATAGGTGAGTCTCCCCACCCATAGGTGCAAATTGTACCTGATGTGCAATGAACTATATAAAAATAGGAAACGTAAGTTGTCATCTTAATGCAGTTAATTGATACCTGGTGCTGAACATCTTCCAAATTCCACAAGTTTGGAGACGGGTTTAAAAAACATTTTTAAGATTACATATAAGCACAAAATATGCTTTGTAAATTCAATATATCCATCCAGTTACATCTGATATAAATGCATTATAATGCTATAATTTGCTGAATTTCCTTGACTAAGCTTAGAATTCCTGATGTACCAATTAGCACCTTGCAGGTGGTCAGTAGCCCCATGATATTGCACTCCTGCATATCTCTGCTTAGATTTTCATCATTCATAAGACCATCGGTCATATCACAAAAATAAAATTCCAATTGATTAGCTGTAGAGGTAGCAGATAAGAAAGAGTACGTGATTATGCAATGAAAACAGCAGTTTTACACATTTATTTATTTTTATCAAATCTTTGATATATTTTAATGCTTTTTTTCTACTGAAAACAAAATCAATTATTGTGAATTGAAAAAAGGTAGCGCTGAATAAAATATATAAAGAAATGAAATAAAGCATAAAAGTCCAAATGTGAGTCTAAAAATGTGCAGCTTCTTCAACGAGGTAGGGATTCACAACCCACTCAAACGATAAAAATCAAATCTGTAAGAAAAAGCACAAAAAAGGCACAATAGTGGAAAAAAGTATATTGTGTCAGTGTAACAGCAAGAAAAATTCTTTGGAAAATGCACCAACTCAGTGAATGAGCACACGTGTGAGTACACTCTAGTAGTGGGACGTGTGAGTACACTCTAGTAGTGGGACGTGTGAGTACACTCTAGTAGTGGAAAAACTCACCAGACAAACAATAAGCAATATAAGGAGACTTTCAGGATTCAACAGAGAATCATTCCAGGCAACAATGGCTCCAAGGAACATGTACTGGTTCATCAAGCTCTCACAGATATCCAATTCATTAATGGGATGTCATCATGTATATAATAAAACATAAAAAGATCCCAACACAGTGTAAAACGATTATTTTAATGTAGTATATAAGGTAAAAATTATACTCACAAACAAGGAATATAAAAAGTGCTTTGAATACAAACTCTAGAAAGAAAAATCAAGTCTTCTACGTGTTTCTCCTGATGAAGCTGCCGTTTGATGCAGTGAAACGCGTCAAGACTTGTTTTTGCTTTCTGGAGTTTGTATTCAAAGTGCTTTTTATATTCCTTGTTTGTGAGTACCCGCCAGGATAGTAAGATGAAAACTGCCAGCTGCAGCTCTCTTCCACTCCCTGTAAGTGATGTGTAATGCCAACTGGCCATAAATCACATGTGCAGAATAAAAAAAAAAAAAGGGTCTGCTCATGCATTTTGTGGCCAGGGGGGTACTATGTCAAGTTACATGTCACATACAGGGGGGTGGAAGTAATCACAGGATCGTGAGATGAAAGCTGATTGAGCAGCAGTACAGTTAGTGCACTGCTGCTAAAACGATTAAATCCTTTTTTTCTCTCTCACTATATTACTTCTTTAACCATTCTTTATAAATATCCCTAAGTGTCTGGCCCAGAGGCAGAAAATTATTTTTGCCATCGGGCCGCATGAATGGCCCAGATGGCTTCAGAAGGTGTGACGCCTACGACAGTTGGCTATGCCCCACATTTTTACATCTTGCTTCTGGCCGGTCTTAGGAGTCTGGACTGGAGGGCTGGATGCGGCCCACGGGCCGTAGTTTGCCCAGGTCTGGTCTAGCCTGAGATTACAATAATAAGATATTTATTTTTCTCTCACAGTCTACATAATGTACAAACAGAAACAATAAAGGTTTTAAACCTGCAGCCAGGAATGTTGAAAGGCAGTATATGAATGCCTTGGGGCTTGGTAGTTCCATTCCAGCTAAGCCGCATCTGAAACAGCGCATATTTAAGTTGCTGAACAATAATAATGATAGACAATCCAGATTGTTAATTAGATCACTCTAGTACCAGCTTTAGATTTAGTTTCTGCCGCCTGAGACTTAGGGGGGAATTCACGATAGTGCGAAGTGAGGTGCGGAGTGTTCGCCTCACTTCGCACTGACTGATATGCTCAGGCTGATGTCCTGCATGCGGACATCAGCAAGCAGTTTAAAGGGATTCCTGTCTCGGCGAGACCAAAAGAGTTGCCTCGCCGAGACTGGAATCCCTTTAAAGCATTTGCTGATGTCCACGTGCAGGACATCAGCGAGTGCATATCAGTCAGTGCGAGGTGAGTCGAGGTCTCCGTACCTCACTTTGCACTATCCTGAATTACCCCCTTAGTAGTTTTCTTCATTTAAGGGACCAATAACACTAGAGAAAGAAAACTGCTATTTAGACTGGCATGGCAGTTATTTCTATGTCTCTCTGTTATTACAACCAGATCGGGCTTTCTGGGGCACATCATTATTATGTATTATCTAAGGTTTCATAGGAAAAAACTGGACGGGGATGGGGATAATTTACATTTATATTATACATACAAGATGACTACGACAACAAGAAAGAAAAACTCAAAGTAATAGAAATTATTTATTCAACTTCAATATTTTCACCAGTATTATATAGGGATAAATCCCATGCCCAGTGCCGGCTCTGCCCATGCCAATCCAAATAAGATCTTTTTTTCTGATGTTACTGGGCTTTTTAACAACTATTTGGTTTTGGGAACAAGTAATTCCACTGCAAATTCTAAAATCAAGAAGGGATTTTAAGGCTTCCAGCTGATATTTTACACTTGCACCTGCTCTTACAGATTCCCTAATGGGGAGTTTTCTGCAGAAACTAATAATCAATTAAAATTCACCTCAGCCGTTAGGCAAATGTAATGGAGGAAAGTTTCTCTTAGGTCTAGTAATCTATAGCAACTTATAAACAATTAGTTTTCATTGGTCTGTTAAAGCTGGAGAAATGAAAGCAAACATCTGATTGATTGAGCATTCTGGAGCATTCTATAGCAACTAACTCATTGAGTAATATGGGCTACTAGACTAGGAGCCCTTGCTAGCGCTTCTTTATACATTAACTGCCGTATTTTCACACACAGTCCAGAAACTACATACATCAAGGGGTGAAATTTACAAAATTCGAAAAGGTTGATTTCGACCTTTTTGCATTTTTTCAATGTAAAAGTGGGTGTTTGATCGAAAAATATCGATCGATCTTTTTCCGATCAAAATATTCCAGTCGATATTTTTCTATGTAAAAGTACTCATGGCTACTTTTCCATCCAAAAAAGAAGTCGATCAATATTTTTTGAACACCCGTTTTTACATTGAAAAAACTCCTAAAGGTTGAAATGGATCTTTTCACGTTTTGTTAATGTTGCCCTTGGCGTTCTATTATGGAACGTTTCCACAGTCAGGCTGGTATGTATTTCATGCCAGTTCCAAGCACAATCAGTGAACAGCATTGCCCTCTATCTTATCAGGGTCTCCCTAGGTATTGAGGCCCTAGTCAGTTGCCAGGTTTGCACACCCCTAAAACTGTTCCTGCCCACAGTAAATAAAATACTAGACGAGAGACTTTCTCATCAATCTAAAATGATTTTTTTGTTTACTCACTGATCAATGGAGAGATGAAGAAAATGGCATCTTGCTTGTTAATGGTAGTCCTGTGCCATGAGTCAGATAATCTGTAAAAAGATTTACAACTTGAGGAAAATGTAATGCATTTTCTCTGGATGTGAGAGAGGTATACAAGGGATTCGCCTGCCAGCTCCGCTCCCATCTTGTTTCTCAGTACCAGATAATTCCTACTAGCTCAAGCATCAAGATGGCGCCCCCCTCTGGCAGCGCCCTAGGAGCTGCCCGACCCAGGAGAGGATAGTTTAGTCTACTCTGCCCCAGGAGTGCTGTGAGTTATAGTTCTACTAGATTCGATAACTGATCCAGTTTCAGTTCGGCTGTTCCAGGTTTCTGCCAGTGTTTCCTAATGAGTCATCCAAATGCCACCAGTGAGGGGTTAACCTGAGTGATGTCATCGCGCCTGTATCAGAGGAGGAGCTTGTCTGAATCAGGGAAGGAGAGCTCCCTAGTGAGCAAGCTTTCCTTCAGTGTAGCCCTTGGATCCAGCCTAGAAACTGTCAAGTCAGGTCCACGGCCTGCACTGAAGGCAGAGGTGGCGACGGTGCACGTCTCTCTTTGGCAAGCGTGCCATAGGTTCGCCATCCCTGGACTAGAGGGCGATTCTGAAGTGGGATGGCTGAAATACTCACTGCTGTGATCCATCGTTCCAGTGCTGCCTCCTACAGGCCTCATCTCTGATTTGTATTTCTTCTCCCTGCAGGCTGTGATCCTCTTCACTTATTGTTTCTGTTGAATTTCGGTGAGTTGAGCTGGTGCAGTAGCAGAATTTTGATGTAATACTGCTACTGCGATTGCTGAAGTAGCTGAAATTCAGCAGGAACAATAAGTGAAGAGGATTGCAGCCTGCAGGGAGAAAAAAAGTGAAGATCGGTGCTGAGGCAAGCAGGGCACAGGGCTGGAACGATGGAGCACAGCAATAAGTATTTTAGCCTCCCCTTCAGAATCATCCCCTACTCTAATGAACTGGGAGCTCCTATTTAAGGCTGGGCCTACCTAATCATCATGAATGAAGTGCTTCCAGGTTCTTTTTTGCGGGTCCATTTCCTTGCAGGGAGATCATCGTAGTGCAGCTACACTGAAGTGACCTCCCCAGCCTAAAGCACAAAAGTTAACTAGTATTTGGAGGCAACTTCCTCATGAAAACTGTCACTTTTGAGGAACAGCAGATAGGAAGGCTTTCCATTCATATGATTATAACAAGTTATTGGCTTCTGGTCTCTCCCATTTCATCAGACAACTTCAAGGAACATGTGGGAAGCAAGTGAGTTTTGTGTATAAACTTTATAAGCTAGGAGAGGGAAATCATGCCCCAGTAGTGACTTTTAACTTAGGGTACAATAATTTATGTCTTCATTCTCTGATGTAACCGTACCATTGAAACACAGTTTAGATTTAGAATAATGATTTTAGGCATGCAACTTCTTATTGCACATGTTTAATTTCTATTTCTCTTCTTTGCATTGACATTATTTTTCACTTTATATTTTAGCCTTGCAAAACCAAAGAATGTGGAATTTTCTATCAAATCGAAGTCATCTGACAGCACTGAAGGTGTAAAGGAATCTACTACCGGACAAACTATCCATAGAGGAAACACAGCTACGAAGATTTCTTTGTTTGAGAATAAAAAAACAAGCCAGAAACAAATAGAATTTTATGCAACAAAGAGCCTTTCCCAGCCAAAAAAATTCATTGAAACAGCCAAAATAAACTTTGGGAGGAGTACACAAGGAACTGGACAAAAAGATTCCATTTCGGCTAGCAAACAGTCCACTGAACGGACGAGTCCTGTTCCTGTCAAATTGGAAAATGTTTCCAAAGAAATTCATGCCAAAAACAAAGAAAATCCAGACAACTGTGATAATAAAGTAGAACTTAAAGAGAATTGGGATGCTGAAGACCATCTGTTGCTGGAAGAAAGTCTGCATGTAGTAGATCATGTAGCATCTGTGCAGGTGGATGGAAAAGAAAGTTGCAGACATCTAAATAAAAATGATTATTCCAATATTTGTTTGGTTTCCCGAGATATTCTAGCACCAGTTAATGTTACAGATGATACAATAATTCATACTGCTTTACAGTCCCTTCCTGTAGCTCAGTTGCCGAGACAAATAGATTTAAATGAAAGTAGTTTGGATTCCAAACTGGATTTAAACTGTAAAGGTATGGGAAATTTCTATACAAGTCATTTGGGTCAGTCAAAGATAGAACAGGCAGAACAAAATAATCCTAGTTTGGAGAAAGACTTGATTTCACAATCCTCTAAAAATACAAACCTATCTTTCCCTGACCCTTCATCTACCCAGACAATCCAAGTTGAGGTTCTTGAAAAACAGCCTGCCAATGAACATTCATTTCAGTGTAATGAGAACTCTGACATTTATTCAAATAAAAAAGGAATCGGCGCAGAGAAAGTTCAAGTTCAAAACTTTCAAAAAAGTAATTTAGAGGAAATCGATGAAGTAACTGGACACAAGGATGTTTTGGAAGAGGCAAAACAGCTCGGTAGTGTTAAAAATGTAGTAAATAGTATTTCAGAGGAAATCAAAGCCATAGGAAACAAGGACATGTTGGATGAAACACAACTGAACAGCAAAAATGAACAAGCTAGTTCGTTATTGCCCCAGCCTTCCAAGGATGATATTTATCCCTCCCAGGAAAGGGAGAACTCATCAGATGATGCATCACTGGACTTGACACCAAGTAATCCTGTAGACATGCAAATATCTGTGCCTGAAAACTCTTTACTAGGTCAGGAAGTGAATGTAGCCAGCCAGAACCCTCCTTTATTAAATGGTACAACAGAAAATTCTGTTGTTATTTCTGACAATAGTATATGTTCTCAGTCAGTTGTGATGATCCATGAAGATGACACTAACAAAGCTGCTATTTACAGTAACGCCACACAAACAAGCTATACACCAGACACACTACATGAGGAAAATGAGAGTACAGTTTTGTACATTGAAAGAAATGTTATGACTTTGGACAAAGGAACAACTGAGAAACATAACTTAGAAGACCCTGAGCGTATCACTCTAGATAACGGCAAACAAACCAGCATTACAAATGTCTCACCGGGAGGAGAAAATAAAAATGAAGTTTTACCAAACACAGCCAGTATTATAGTTTCACAAGAAACAAAGTTTAATGAAGAGGACTTTAACAAGTCTTCCTTTGACAGTGTCCTACAAACAAGTCATTTAACAGATCTACCCCAGGAGGAAAACCAGAGTACAGTTTCACAAAACCAAACCAATGGTATTTCATACCCGGAACCAACTGAACAAGACATGTATAAATTGTCAGATTATGCAAATGGATTCAAATCAAAAGATTATTTGGAAGAACAGGAAGGTCATATTCAAGAGGCTTCAGAAATTTCCCTAAATGTAAATGATGTTGGGTTATGTGAGCCTAATGCTCTTGAACAAGTAAAGCAAATGTCAGAAAATGTTTCCCATGGTTTGGATCATAAAGCTGATGTAAATAAATCGGCTAAAAAATTAAACATGGATGCTGACGCAAATTTTGAGGAAACAGACATTGCTCGAGCATTCCATTTGCAAAATGAAACTGCCAGCAGTGATTTGTATGGGAATACAATGGACGATCTATTAACTGTAGCCGATCAAAATAGTTGTGCTGATGTTGACGTGCAAAAGATGGTGTTTCATGGAGAACGTTTACAAACTTTGCAGAATTGTCCAGATATAGTTCTAAATAGCTCTGCAGCAAGTGATGACGGCACCTTAGATTCATCATCAGATATGGAAAAATTTGCTGAAACCATTAGGCAACTGGAGAGCCAGATTACTTTGCCTCAAAAAAGGAAAAAAACCAGAGCACCAAAGTCTCCAGGCCCATATTGTGGTTTGCCTCCAATCCATGAGGACTTTCTAGAGAAGATACTAGACAATGAATCTTTCTTGTTTGGATTAGGCAAAAAAGAGAAGTCAAGGGAGCTCGCGCCCTTGTTGCAGTTCAAAATGAAAAGCACAGAGACTGCTGAGAAATTAAGGCCAAAGCGGGCATCCGCTGAGCAAAGCTTGCTTTTACAGTCTTTGAAATCATTAAAAGACTTTTCTTCAACAACACTGGAAACACGTGAGAAAGAAAACGCAGATGTTACTGACCTCACAGCCAAAAGGTCTCGCATTGAATCAATGTACTCAAGTTTTAAATCTCCTTTTTCCTCAAGATCTGAAGAAAATGTATTTTCCCCTTCTGTGACTACAGTAAGTACCATTACTACCTCTTTTCCAACCGCAGCGATTGACTCTGCCCCCTCGGCACAAAGCACTGATTTCATAACCACAGATGCTACTAAAGACTCACAGCCTTCAGTGAAAGGAAGTAAACTGAATGAAAAACCAAAGGAATTTTTAGCAATGGAGAGCTCAGATAAAATTCAACAAGACTCTAAAAAGCCATTTTTCACAAATATCATGGAATACAATCTGGAAAAAAACAATGAAACACAAAGTCAACCTATAGAAGGCTATATTCCCACAGATAGAAAACCTTCTTTTCCCGGTGAAGATTTATTTTCAAATACACCTCTTGGAAGCGCAAAATTAAATTCCTTGAATTGTGACAATGTGATGATCAATGACTTCTCAGAGGTATTTTATTTCAGGGGCGTGGCTTCCGACTCTGTTCCCCCAATCATTGGCTCGCTGGTAAGCTTTCTACTTTCTGTGTATGAACTGCTGCTTAATGTTGTCTTTGTGGTTCTTCGTTATTGGTAAAATTGCTTTTAATTAAGAAAAGGATGTAGCATTTATTTTAGGATTATGCATATCTGGCTTCTCTTCAAACTGTAATGTACAGGTGCGGAAGCAACCTGTGTGGAGTAGGAGGCTGAAGTAGT